>JAODAC010003891.1:0-33841 GCA_027575185.1 Mimaenictus wilsoni
ATCCCAAATCCCAAATCCCAAATCCCAAATCCTAAATCCCAAAATCCTAAATCCCAAATCCTAAATCCCAAATCCTATATCCCAAAATCCTAAATCCCAAATCCCAAATCCCAAATCCCAAAGCCCAAATCCCAAATCCCAAATCCTAAATCCCAAATCCCAAATCCCAAATCCCAAATCCCAAATCTCAAATCCCAAATCCTAAATCCCAAAATCCTAAATCCCAAATCCCAAATCCTAAATCAGAAATCCCAAGTCCCAAATCCCAAATCCCAAATCCTAAATCCCAAATCCCAAATCCTAAATCCCAAATCCTAAATCCCAAAATCCTAAATCCCTAATCCTAAATCCCAAAATCCTAAATCCCAAATCCCATATCCCAAATCCCAAATCCCAAATCCCAAATCCCAAATCCCAAATCCCAAATCCTAAATCCCTATTCCCAAATCGTGAATCCCAAATTCCAAATCCTAAATCCCAAATCCCAAATCCCAAATGCTAAATCCCAAAATCCTAAATCCCAAATCCTAAATCCCAAAATCCTAAATTCCAAATCCCTAACAAGAGCTGGAATAACAACCACGACCACTAAGAATACAAACACCGCTTGATAGAGAAATTTTGCTTTGAATTCGTTAATTGTTCGCACGATTTTCTTGCCCTCCATATTGGAGAAACTCAGCTAGTCACAAACAAGTTGAATTTGAAGCAAATCATTTGCTGATTCGAGCATGAAAAAACTTTGTTTAATCCTTAATACGCAACCATCAATATCTAATCTCTCTCTACGAGCACTATGGAAATTCTGATACGATAAACGAGGGGCCCGATTTGTAGATGCTTTGCCAAATCAAACTCATTATTGAAATCCGTCTCTCTTTGTTTCATTAGTGTTTGCTTTTTGTTTCAGACAGTTGATTCGATGCAGGAACTACAACACATTTACATATTACATTTGTTTTTCTTTTTGAAATTGGGAATTGGGAAAAGGGAATTGTGAAAACAAAAACAACTTTTTAATGTCAGAAAATTTCAAATTCTTTATTTCTCTTCACATATCCTCTGAAATATCATCAAACAAAGCTCTTCTTGTGCGTAAAACGAGTAATCAAATCAAAAGCCCATTTCGGTTGATCCGAAGGGACCATATGTCCAGCATTCCTTACCAGAACCTCAGTGAGATTACCTGCATGTTTAACAAACCCTGCAACTTCCCCATCCACCCACCAGATATGCCTCTCCGCCTTGGCATACTCATCAGCAGCACTAAACTTCAAGTTCTTCAAATAATTCACAGTCAACGGATACGCTACAATGATATCCAACTGGCCGTTGTAGATCAACGCAGGGTAATTACTGAGTAGTTCAATAACCCAAGGTGCTACCGATTGCATAATATCCTCCATCAGATTAATCTCGACGTCTTGGCCGATTCCATTAAAGGGAGAATCACCCACGTGGATCGCCTTCCTGACTTGCTCGGATTGAATGAACCTACCCATATAGGCACTCGTCGAAGACGTATCATTGGACACCAAGAAATTGTAGTAGTTTCGAAAGCCAGTGAGTTGCGTAAAAATCGAAGTTTCATTCAAATCTGCGTCGAGGAGATGGTTAAAGACATGAAACGCATTCTTCCAGTCTTGATTCTTTATATAATCAATAGCCTGAGTTTCAGCATCCTGGAAAACATTCTTCCCTTGTGAATCGATGATCCCAAGCTGGTAGAGGTAGTCCCCATATTGGAACTGATGCTCTGGATCGGATAAACCATTTCCAATAGCCATTCCAGCGAAGTTGATCTTCAAATCAGCTCCTGGATTGTTTTTATGAATAGTATACGATACAGCAGGTACGTACTTTCCTGCATAAGATTCTCCACTAATATAAAACTCCTTATTTTGCAGCTTTGGAAACATTTTAAAGAACTGCTGAAGAGCTGCATACAAATCTTCGCCAACTTTCGTTTCGTTTTGAGCGAAACCTGTTTTGGTTAAGCTATAGCCTGTTCCTACAGGATTATCTATGTAGATCACATGGTGGTTTAGGTGCCAGGAGTATTTTCGTGGTTTCAGACCGTGGCGCATTGGTTTGAAAGGTCCGTGTTCGGTGAAGAGTCCGAACATTGAGGATGCTCCAGGGCCTCCTTGCAGCCAAAGCAAAACTGGGGCGTTTTCGGGATTTGTAGCTGCTGGGAAATACCAGAAGAATAAGTGAGAGTCTGTATTTTCGTCGACAGTAAAGTAGCCTGAGTAACTTTCAACTCCTTTGAAATTTTGCGGATCCACAGAGGAAAGTTTTTGGGCTTCCTCGAACTGGCCTGAATTGATCAATGGTGTTAGAAACAGGGGTTTTCCTGGATCTCCTTGGATTTTTTCCTGGGGGAGTTTCTGGTAAATATTTGTGAAACACTGTGTAGTTACTAATTGGCTTAGTAATGCTATTAGGCAACGTTTCCACATTTTTAGTGTTTTATTTACGTTTTTTACTTAAATTTTCAAGGGGTTTACTTAACTATTTGTTATTTTACTTAACTATACGATGATTTAATTTAGTTTTTAATGTTTTACTTGAGATTTTTTAGATTTTTACTTAACTTTTTAGTGTTTTACTTAATCACTCAGTGTTCCGTTGCACTTTTAACAGATTTTCATTAATTATAAAGATTAATCAAATGTATTTATGTAAAAAACACACTTTTAATATTTTAAAACAGCTTTTACAAAACGGAACAACCGAAGTGAAAATAACGTGTTGTTTCTGCCTTGTTTGTGCCGAACACAATACCAATGAATTAATGTCGGATGATTGATGGCCTGCATGTTGTCTGGTCAAGTTACTGGCCCGCTTTTACCAACGGAAACTCAGGCATGATAACACCACGACCTTTGCCTGCCGTCTATGGCTAGTGGAATTGTTTGCTAGTAAAGAGGCATAAGTTACGCACTTGAGCATAAAAACAGTGTATCATTGGCGGGCAAATTATCGCAAAAACACTGAAAAGTTCATATAATGGACGGAATTAGCATGGAATTTTATTATTGCAGTTCTTGATTGTGTTATCGTATTTACTTCAATCTGAGTATACTTGGTTGCCTGGGATTATGCACTAGAATTATTCCGTTAGTTATCAAATTTGTGGAAATTTTCAACAAAAGTAGACAAATTTTATCAATGTAACTTAATTTGCCTATAATAAAACTCAATTTAATTGTTTAAAACCATTGTTTTAAGACCGTTATATTCAAATTAATCAATTTCTAACGCAATTATAGAATGTGCAGATATACAGATCTCTTAAAATAAGTTCTATTCATATTTGGCAGCTGCAACCTTACCGCGATTATAGTTATCTTACTTTTGCATAGTACATTTGGTTGCCTATATTAAACCCTTAAAATATGAAAATTCCAAATTCCTAGTAAACTAAATTAACTTTAGATAAACAAAATACGTTTTTCCAACTTTAATTTATTAATAATTTGATCTTTTGTAGTATTCTTCATTCATACAAAAACGTGTCACTTAACTACAAAGCACTACCAAACTAACTAATTTTCAGTACCAAACTTATTTTCCGTAAATAAATTAAGATTTTTTTTTCAATGTAACTTAAGTTGCTATATAAACGGTCATTTAATTGATTTAAATCCATGATTTAAAAAAAATTGTTAGTAATTGCAATTGTAGAAAGTACACATGTGTAAATCGATTAAAATACCTTTTACTCATATTTTGCTGGCGTATGTACATTTAGTTGCCTGTATTAATAACCTGAAAATAATAAATTTAGTTTCTATTGTCTACTTTAAAACTGAATTTAGATAACGTCACGAGTTTCCACGATTAATTTATATATAAATTATAAAATAAAGCCTTACAACTTGAATATAAATTTCCCGTCAAACTTAAAACTAAATTTAATTTTTTTAATTAATTAATTTAATTATTAACTTTAATTTATTAATAATTTGAAAATTTGTAGCTCTCTAAATGCAAATAAACTTGTGGGGTACGGTGTGCCGTTGATTGCGAGTAATGTTACAATTGTTTAGGAATGACGAATAGTTTTATTATCACACAAGTAAAATAGTTGACAATGGAAAGACGAAGGGAACAGCGATGTTGCGCTTTCGATAGCAGAAAAGTAAGTCTCCGGGGTAAAGAAATATAAAGACCTCGAGGATGCATTAAAGAAAGAGCGATAGTATAAGTAAGACAGAGAAAGAGTGCTAGAGTCGAAGAGAAAGATATACCTGTGCTTCGGATACATGCATAGAGTAGAAACAGATGTGTAGGTTTGAAAGATTTGCAGAGTTGAAATTGGGAGAATAGACAGTGGAAAAAAAACCTTGAAGAAATCCAAAATCTAATACATGTTAATTGTTAATAATTGTGTCATAGACCACCACAAACTTAAATAATGTTACTTAATAACAAATAAGTATAAAACTAATTAATTTTTCATAAACAAATGTAAGTAAATTCAAATAAACTCAATAAAGCTTTAGTTTTCAACAAAATTGATAAATTTTATTAAATTAACTTAAGTTGCCTATATTAAACCTCTATTAATTGATTTAAACAAATGATTTAAGACCATTATATGCAAATTAGGAAATTGCTAACGCAATTATATAATGTACACATGTATAAATCGATTAAAACAACTTCTACTCATATTTGGCAGGCGCAACCTTGCCGCGATTATAATTAACCTACTTCTGCGCCTATAAATTACAGCATTGCTTAAGTAATTTTACCGAAAATTTTTATTTATGAACTATGATAATTAGTTAATGTTAATATTTTTGACATACAACGGCCATTTACCGTTATTGCGCTGCGGCTGCATTCGTATCGGGGGCGTCTAGATGGCAGGCGTAGTCGCAGGTTGCCGCCGCGTGTGCGATCCTTCCTGCTGATTCCTGTGCCGCCGTCAGTAGTATTCGCGAAGCCGTTCGGCAATTCGGAAGTTTTCCTGGAGTTTCGTTGCGAACTAGCCACCTTTCGCAATTTTTTTCGTTCCAAACTGTTTAAACTGTTTGCAAAACTTTAATAAAGTCTATAAATACCAAAAAAGTGTTTTAAATAATTTTTATGAAATAAAAAAACAATATGGCAGAAAGACTGTAATGGTCGATAGCCGTTAAAATATATCTGTCTATCTAAAAAACAATTCTAAGGAGTTAAAAAAGGATAACTGCGGGAGAATTGAGGGAAAACGCGGGAAACTGAGGGAAAACTATTGGAAATTGAGGGAAAAGTGAGTTTTGTGGCAAAGAGTGTGGTAGAAAATTAAAAATTAAGTTCATTAAAAATTACGCGTGTATTACGGTGTAATTGTACGTTTGCCAGTAGATTTGCCGAGACTTGGGCGCTGTTAATTAGATCGGGTACGGAGAGTACGGAGATCATCAAGACGGTCGCAACTGGTTTTCGGTGATCCTGCAACGCGAACGGCCTGCTGGGGAAACCAAGCAAAGGTAATTTGCAAATGTAATTAGAAAATTGTCGTCGTAGTTTTTAGCTACCAGCTGCTAAATTCGTCTGTTCAATGCGTTAATTATTTCTTAATTTGCATTTATCATTATTAAACCTTCCAATTTTTGTTTTAATCTTCGGAATACGTTTCTTTTTTATCTAAAAGTATTTTTAGGTTTCGAAGAGAATTTATTGTGATTTTATAGACTAAAAGGGTCATGACGTATATATACGTCATCACTCTACAAATGCAATTTGTATCGATTTGAATATAATATACTCGTTTACAAATTTAGAACCCGTTTTAATTTGTTTAAGTCAGTATTTCAATCGACGAAATGATACAAATTATTAGAATGCAACGAATAAAATCATTTGAAACGAAAAACCAAATGATATCAAACTGTAAAAACTTGATTAATGTCATGGTGATTAATCCTTGAAACTAATTCTTAATATAATCCTTGATTAGTCCTTGATAAACTCATCATAAATTTACTACGTCTACATTAAATATTTATGTATTTATTCTTTTTCTATGGTTTTGTTTATTAAATTCCAATCCTTTTATTTGTATTATTAAATTTATTTGAAACAAACGAAAATATGTGCGTATAAACACGTTCTATAATATTTTTATGCCATACAAGATTGTAGAACTTGTATTAATAAAAGCAAACCATTCTACTTATAAACTCAATTGATATCGAACATAAATAGGTAGAATATCTCCAGGGTGATGCTCCATTTGCTGAGACCATGAAGCACTCTCTCCTGTGGTGGCCTGGGGGTGTTCATTTGCACCCGTCAAGGGGCGTTGGGGCTGGTTTTCCAGCCGAGCGCTTTGGAAAAAGGAAGTCGGAAAAACAATATTGAAAACCGTATACGCACACTGAAAGGGCTCCCAGCGACGGCGGTGGGCATACATGATGGTGGAAATGCCAGAGGGATTCCATTCGCGTCTTTGTTGTTGTTATCAGGGATAAATTTACGTGAAAACGCGTTTATATAGTGCACACTGCGCTTATTATGATATACATTTAATATAAAAAGGTACAAAATGGTGCCTGCAGGAGTCATTTACTCGAGGATAGCATCGGGAGGTGCCATTTCGCGATGCTTATCTTTGTTTGTATATGTTTAAGGGCGTTTTTGGATTGCAGGTTTGCTTTTTCCATTTTATGGTAGTTTGAGTTTTTTCCACTTTATGTGTAAAGAGAAGTTGCAAGCACTGTTAAAAGTTACAAGCAGTGTTAAAATGGGGTGGAGTTATTAATAGTTTTGGGAAAGTTTAATAAAATATGCACCCTTTGTTTTTTTTTATTAGGGGAGTTTATTTCTTTATTCCCTCTTTTCTATTGGATCTTTGCTTTTAAATACCAACCTATTAAAATCTACCTTGAAGAGCACCTTCTTAAATAAAGATGAGGATAGTTCTTGATTGCACTATTTGAAAAAGAAGAGCTGGAGAGAGAGGAGCTACAGAAGGATGAGCTGGATAGGGAGGGACTAGAAGGTAAAGATTAGAGAGAGAGAGAAAGGAATTAGAGTTGGACTAGTTAAATAGGAGGAGTTAGAGGCGGAGATACAGACAGAAACTAAAGAGAGAGAGAGAGAGAGAGAAGTTCGAAATAGATAGGCGCTTGATGGTAGAAGTTTGAGAGGGAGGAGCTGAGCTGGGGAGAAGGAAGAGTTAGAGAGGGGGAGCTAGATAGGAAGTTTTTGGAGAGCGGGAGGAGCCAGAAATTGAGAAGTTAAAAAGGGTGGAGTTGGAGAGGGAGGAATTATAGATAGACGAGTTAAATAGGAGCAATAGAAGGCAGAGCTAGGGGAACAAAATAGAGAGGGAGGAGCAATAGATGATCTTAAGAGGGTGGAGCTTGAAAATAAGGAACTGGATAGGGAGTATTTAAACAAGGAAGATTTGAAAGAGGTGGACAGCAGGGAATTTCATTTCTTTACAACCTAAGCAATCGGTGATCAATTTTTGAAAAGTTTTTTTTTTCCTTTTATAAAAGAAAAGATGTTATAACGTAGAAACTGACTTTCAAATCCTCTTTTGACCAGCTTAAAAGCTCCATAAATATATATCATTATAAAAATTTGTTATAACGCAAATTCACATACTACCCAGTGCTCCCGGGGTTTCCTTCACGAATTTTCCGACGTAAAAGAGGGAAATGTCGGGGTTGAAATGTAAAAATACTAAAAACAAATGAACAAACGGTTGTAGGGTCTTGTTAAGTTCTTTTTCGCTCGGAAACAGCGCTCTCTAAAACAAAACTCCGAACAAATGCATAATTGTACATTACCCATTCTCTCGTCAGAAAACGGGGCGGGGACGAATGAAAAATAAGCCTAAGATTCCAAATGAATAAAGAACATCATGTTATGGCATTAAAAGTGAGGCTGGGTCTGGTTGAGAACTGTGCAAAAATGCTTTATGATTAGTTTCTATGAATAACTACGAATAGGAGGAGCCAGGAAGGAAAAGAATATTGAAAGAGGGTGGGAAAATAGAGGTAAGGGTGAGAATGAAGGGTGTAAAGAAATTTGAGGCGAATTCCAGCTTCGATTGCAGTGGACTTGAACTCTCATTTTAGTTGTTAATTTTTAATTATAGGAGTTCCCATAGTGTGTATGGTGCATGTTTATAACGAAGAGCCATAGGGTAAACACACCATGTAAAAGAACTTCCCTTAATTAAAGTGGTACTACTACTGCTTTAGTTATTTTAGTATATTTTACCCCTTCCTTTTATTTCAAAGCAGATTTCTCATCTACACTTTTAAATTCAACTCCACTTCAATATTGGTTAGCTGACACATGTTCGAATAACAATGAAAAGCTTTCAGCGTGAAATGAAACATTTTGCATTGTTCCCCCAGAGCGCTTCGTGTCCCACATTATAGACTAAATTAAATTAGCAAATAATTGAAAGTTCAAATTCAACAGACTTGCTACTAATTTTATCGTGTCTCCTGCAAACTTCTAGTTGAATACAATGTGAGTAGAATATTCTTGTAATCGCTGAAAATTCTACTTCGAAACCTCAAATTGTTTAACATTCATTTACTCTCGTGCTTGTTCTTATTTTTTATTGTAAATATAGTTTGGCGTTAGAGGGGAGGGCAAGGAAGAGCGGATTAAGAAAAGGGAAAGCTAGAAAGAGGGACTTACAGAGGGGAAGTTAGAGAACTAGGCAAGAAGATGTTATAATGGGAATTAATCCAATCTAAAGCAGGAGTTAGATTGTAAGGAGATATGTGGGGTTAAGTTAAGTTAAGAAGGAGGAGATAGAATGGGAGGAGCAATAGACAAAAGATTTAAATATGGTAGTATTAGCAAATGAGACGCTAGAGAGGGGGAGTTAAAAAGATGGAGCCTCTGAGAGTGTTAAACAAGTTGCTCTATAGAAGGGAGGGAGCTAAAGAGGGACAAGCTAGACAAGAAAATGCTATAAACAGGTAGAAGAGAAAAGGCAGGGAGTTAGAGAAGAAGGAGGGTAAGGCTATGATGAGTTATTGTCCCCAACCCATTGAAAAGGAGTAGTTCTATATTAATTAACTAACTAACTTATATTGATCAACTAACAGTATCATAATAAATTTAAAAAATAAGTGCAAGACATCCTCATATCATTATCAATTCCAATTAATGTATATTTGAATAACCCACATTTTATTCGAAATGTTATTAAAGGGACATAAAATAATTCGTGTTTATGTACTTCCATCCAATACATTAACAATTACGCCGTGAGCGTACGCACAGAGCGTAACTAAATATAGCCACGAAAATGAAAATATCAAAATTGTCTGCTCTGTGTTCTGTGTTCTTTCGTGACTTCTGCTTCAATCTACCGAACAATATAATAATGTCTACGTACATACGGTACGTATATATGGTACGCCTAAGGCGTACGCCACATGTAATTCCAACATGCCATCATGGGTGACATACATTAAACTAATGAAATTATCTAAATATTTACGCATTTAAGTTTTCTTAAATATTTACCCGTTTCAAATGTTTGTATATCACGCCGCGCCGGCCGATTGAACGAGGAAATGATTTAAGTGACTAAAGTGCTTAAGAGAAGGAGCTGTGGCTTGCTATTCAGATCAAGAGGCAATTCAATTAGTTGAAGGATCAATTTGGGTGCTGGATCAAGGACATAAAGTCGCCTTGGTTTACTTATAACTTTGTGCTCGTTAACTGAAAAAAAAATATATGTATGGATGACGCATGATTAATGTTGTTTTTTTGGAACGTTAGTTTGGGATAATACATATTTCATTGTGAAAATGTTTATTTTTCAGAACGGACAGACCATAGATTGTTGGAACAGATCTTGTACTGTCCTTTACAAAAAGGTGGGCGGTGCTATTAAGAACGTTAGAGTGTCATTAAAATGGGATTCATTTTGGTCGAACACGTTGCGTATTGGTATTGTTCAGCGCTGTGCTGCGCTGATTTCTGGTCGCCATGAACAATTGTATTTGGCTGCATGTGCGCCAAGATAACGAGCAGCGCGGCAAAAGCGCGACGCTAGACGTTTCTAAGCATCCCTTTTGGGTAGACCTGGCTAGAGCTTATATAGTAATATGTGCCTTACACACATAAGTGTGTAAATAAACGTTGTTTCTACCAGTTAATTCTTGGCCGTTGTTGTAAGCTGGTCGGAGAATCAAAGCATCGTGGCGATTAATTTAGAGCTGGTGGATATTCTCGCGAGTGCAAATAAAAATCGAAATAAAAGCCGAGAACCCGCGCGAAGCGTAAAGAAAGGGAGCGTATCACCATTGTCGTTCCCGATTCCATGTTAGTTCGGTTTATGAAAAGCGAGGAGTTTCTCAGGGCGGAGTTAATGAGGGAGGAGGTAATAAAACCTAAACTACAAGCCTACAAGAAAAATATAACCAAAGCTAACTATAGCATAACCAATTCATAACTTTAATGAAGTAAACCAAAAGTCATGAATTTAAAACCAATTAAATGTCACATTAATTATCGCTGATGAATCAAACATCCTATAATTTACTCCCTGATAGCCACTATTACACGAGAACAAGATTAGTGCATTTGACAGTTGATTAATAAAGGCAATCAATGCCAGAATGATCACCCTCACACGTCTAATTGGAATCATGCAAATCGCACAGTTGTAATTGAAGGTCAGTATCAACATTTCGAATAGTTTACGACCATCGTCGAAATATAGACGGTTTGTTGAAATTAATCTCTGTTGTTTGGCTTGGAACGCATGGCGAAAAATGATGATAGATGCGGAATGGTCAGCGTAAAACTGCGAAATGTTGCTTTCCCTAACGGATGCGGCTGTGTCTATCTAATGAAAATGGAAATTTACGATCTAACTACCCGTGGGATAGCCACGTGACAGATACCTTAAACATGCACAGACAAATGTATCTATGTATTATCTAGTTCTATGTGTGTCTTGTTACATCTGAAAGTTTTTTATGTAGTTTTATTTATTCGAAAAATCAGTTTTTTGAGTTTCAGTTTATTTCGATTTTAGTTCGTTTCAGTTCATATAAATTGTTGATTTTTAAGAAATGAGGAAATTGTGATGATTTCTTTAGTTTAAATCTGTTAAAAATGTTTAAAATTTTCAATTGTCATTAAAATATATTGGAGAGTTATAAATCTTGTAAAAATAGTTTGGACAAAAAATTGATTGACCTTTTTGATCAGGGTTGCTTATATTTTGTTATATACTATTTTCATTTTCATTTTATTAACTCCCTGATTAACTCCTCCCCATTCATTATATCGAAACCATAGGTACAGCGAACTGGGAGGTGGATTTAGAGAGCTACGAAAATGAATAGCTCCCTCTTCTTAAAACAATAAGAAAAAAAACATTTTTAATAAAAATGAATATAACTCCTCGCTCATCTTATTATATGTGTTTAGAAACTACAATATAAGCAAAAAAGCAATACTTTGTCTTACAAAGCATAAAACTCCTTCTTAAACCAATTGAAATAAGGAAACGAGGTGTATCTCTTCTAATCCAAACCCATTGTTCTACTAATCCGACGCTGTTTCCAAGCTGCGAAAGCAGTTTCTACATGATGCTGCAATTTGGCAATTCCAAGACACTTGCCATTTTCGAAAGTAGCAAGCCCATTTCGATGTGCACTGTTGGGGGAAAACGGGAAATGAGAGAAACAGCAAGAAGTTCCAGACGCAACAAATGTAATTCACGCACTTTGGCAGGCCTTGAGTGCTTCAAGCGCTCACGCTCCCGTTCCCGCAGGAAACACGCTGAAAAATGATGGAAAATTCACTAAACAATGTTAAATGTTAAACTAGAGGCTAGAGGCTTGAAACTTTTACTTTTGCATTTACACCCAATTTATTTATATTCACGTGCACGTTCTTTTTCTTTTTTCCATATTTATGGTTCTTAAAAGAGATTTACTACTTTACTTTACTTAAAATTCCATTTCGCCAATTACGTCAAGATTTTTATGGCTATTTTATGGTTTTTCTATTTTAAGACAAGTTGTAATTTTAATTCTAATTCTTTCAATTTTTGGAAACTTTAGATTTTTAATTTCGAGTTTAATGCGTTTGAATATAAGCAGAATAAGATGATGAGGGAGGAGTCAGGTAGGTTTTTAATAATAATGGGGCGACAATAATAGGGTGTTCATCGTTCATTGGTTTTAGAAAAGGGGGAGGGGGATTAGTCGTCGCGTATTCGAACCTAGGGGTTCGTTTGAGAGTGAGGAATGGATTTATGAGGAGGGGAGCCAGTGAGACCTCTAAGTAGTGTTAATCAATTATATCAACTTATCAGAAGAAAAGGGAGGTTCATTAACTATCCATCGTTTTTATCTGTATTTATATATAAAAGACCAGAGCAGTAAATTTGAATTACATCTCCTTTTACAAGATTTACATTTGAAACTTGTTTCGAATTAATTTACTACATTTGGTAGAAGTTTCTTTAGGCGATATCGAAATTAATTCATACGAAGAGCAGTGTAAATGTTTGCGAATTAATAATGGTTGTTGAGTTGAGGTTTGTCAATAGCGGCAAGTGGCGGTGGCTTTTGGGAGGCGTTCGCACGATGCAATAAAACGTGCCATCGTATCATTATCACGTGTGTTTGCGCTGTGTTTTGTAGTCTATTCGTGTGTGTCGCATGCATTTGATAATTAAATGTTTGGTGGCGCGAATATTTATTAACTGCCTTTATTGCTTTTCAGCTGCTTCGTGCGTATGTTAGTTGCTCGTCGTGTACGGCTTTTTCTTGCTTATTCTTGGATTGTTTTCTGGGTATACAATGTTTACTCAGAGGTTACTTGTTTTTATTTGGTAGTTGTTTACTTGATGTTATATTGTATGATGGCTTTGTTTAGTTTTGATGTTAATTTTCGGGTAGGAAGAGTTGGGATAAACTTGAGTAATTTTAAGAGGTTTTTGGGTTTTGTATTAAAGTTTATAAAAACTTAGATTGTACAGGATAATTTGCAATAATGAGGAATATGGACCACGTCTTGGTAGTTGACGTTCTGGAGTCTTTCTCGTTTATAAAACTAATAACTATTGATTAATAGCTCCTCGCGTTTTTTGACTCCTCCTACTTTAGTTAACAAGTCCTATTTCAGTTTATAGCTCTTCTTAATTTTCTATTTCCTCCTACACCAATTTACTGCTCCCTTTGATCCACTTCTTAGCTCTTACAACTTATATAGCTCCTAACTTACAACTTATATAGCTCCTCGTCTCTTATTTTTTAGCTCCTCCCACTTTTGTCTAGTTCCTTCTACATCAACTTCATCCACTTTTTAGATTATCACATTGATAACATTTCCTCATTCATTTTTCGCGTCTCCTACTTTAGACGATAACTCCTAATTCACTTTTTAACTCCTCTTATTTCGATAGGTAATTCTACCTTTTCACATTTTATGACTTGTCCTAAGTCAAGTCAAACATAAGTAAAAAAAAAGCACATAAACATTTTTATAAAAGCAGAAAACATGCTTGTCCTTGTGCTGAGTTAGGGCATTGTGAAGGCCTCTGTAGGAGGTAGCCTTAGCAATGTTTGCTGTGGAAAGGATAAAAGTATGTTTAATCTGGGCGCGTGTAACGTGAATGATAAAAAAGTAGTGCATGCATGTGGGCGACATACATGCGAGAAGTGGGAATTGCATTATGCGGGGAGATGTGTGTTTGACGGCCGGATGCTTGCAACATTAATTTTCCACTATTATGCTGCGAATTGTGTGGATTTTTTACGGACGCTTTCCTGTGAATTTTCTCAGTATGGGAATGATGAACTATATTCTTGGGAAGAATAGAAAATTATATTTGTACTTTTACAAACTAATAAAACCTTGGAATATAGCCTTGAAAATACATTTTGTGTTGAATAGTTGAAATTGCAAAGTTGAGCATGATTGTGTATATAAATGTATAGATAATATTTTAGAATTCACTGCGTCAAAAATTGCTTAAACAATTTACCGATAATAAAATTGTATTCGATCTGCAGAGCTCCTATTAGAATGTAGCGTGGCTCCTATTTTTTATTTGTAACTTCTCTAGTTCAGTTTGTAACTCCTCCTATTTTATATTATAGCTCCCCCCCTAGCTTCAGTCCAAGATATAGCTCCTCCTTTTTCACTGTATCCTTGAATTCCTTGTATTTAAGTTTATAGTACCACAAAAGCATTGCAATAATAACTTATACTTGACTTTATATAACCATCCTTTATATCTGATGCCTACCTGTAACTGATGACTGATGACTCTTTGACATTCATTTATAACAAGCCTCGTACTCGTATGTTTTACGATGTTCATCTTTTAACATCGCCAACGACGGCAGCGTTGGCGTCGTGCCTTAATTTATTAATTAAGAGTCACCCGTGAGATTTCGCTGACTTTTGATTTAATAAATGCGTCTAGGATTCGCGGCTACGTAATTAAGTAAGCGAGTGGTTGTACATTTACCCAGTGCGAGTAGAGAGTAATTTATGATGTTTTAAATCATGATTTATTTCCCATTTTGGCACGATGGGAATTTCGATGCAAAATGTTTAAAATTGATGAGGGGGTTTGTCGAAATGGGCCGCGTTGGATTACGTGCAATACTTTGCAATCAATCAGCAAAATCAACATTACCGCCATATTCATGCTGTGAAAATATTGACGATATTATATTTTATTGTGTACATTTATTCTACATTTATTAAAATCTTTATTCGATACATTTCGTCCATTTGTAGATAGTTAGATAGTGGAATATAAACTAAATATAATTGAAGGGGGAGGAGCTTTAGTTTTAGTAGACGGTAGAGCTTTAATTTAATGGCAGCGTTGGGCGGGAATAAAAGTGGCAGGAGAAACAACAAAATGTTGGAGAAACAACAAAATGGATGCAGGAGAAGTTAAAATAAAAGTATGAGGAGCAAATGTGACATTGCTCCAATATTTAGGTGTGACAATATTTAGGAGGAGCTTTTAATTTTACATGGAAGTAGCGAATAACACTGGAAATCTAAATGTGCAAGTAGGAGGAGTTATCATTTAAAGTTGTAATTGAAGTTGTGCATGCATTGCATTAGGCCAAGTATAATGTATAAGGGGAAGAGAAGATGTAAATACTAATGGGTTTTATAAATAATAGTGGGGGTGAAAATAATAGTGGGAGGAGCAAATGAATCTGCGAATTATTAGAAAGTAAGGAGGAGGAGCTACACTTTTAAGAAGGAGGAGCAACTATCACGTGAGTGAAACGAAACGTAACAACCTTAATATCTACGTGACTACATAGTTACACTAATCGCAGTCGACCTTCTATTAAACAAATGCCAAAAATTCAATATGTATTACAAGAAAATATCTCTCCAATCTCAAAAGTTTTTACAAACTTCATAAAACGACTTTGCTCTTTTATTCCATTCAAATTCGACTCTAGAATTTTTAAAACGTGAAACTTTTGCAAGAAACTTTTCAGTTTCACCCGCTGTCCAGTTTGCCTGTTCCGTTTGCTCTCTCACCCTCCCCAACGCAAAGCAATTGAAACCGAAATATTCCCAACCGCATCTCCAGACCCGAGAAAAGCAAAGTTAAATCCAAAAAGACTCGCCGCATTTGAAAGAAACATCAAAGTGGCGAAAAACTTTATACAACTACTTGATAAATTATTTAATCCAGACTTGACTTCATCGTCCTGCAATTTTTCCGTCCAACTTTGGCCCACAGTAAATTAGCGCTGAAAAGGCTCTAATATCTTTCCTTTCATCTCTCGCACATTCTTAATTAATGTGCTCGAGTAAAATTAATTAATGTTTCCTTTTTTGGTATTGTTACATCGACTTGTATTCGCCTTAGAAAGGTGTAATATTGTAATTAACCCAAATGTATTTCAGGCGTGATACTCTCAGTTCATCGTGAGTTCAGGACACAAATTAATTCGAAATAATTTGGAAACGTGGATGTTGATTAATAGGTGACATATCGGAGCTTTTGTGTGTTTGGCGAAAACTATATTTGATAACATTTGCGAATATGCATCTAATAAAAGTGGGAGGAGCTAGTAAAAGTGGAAGGATCTAATAAAAGCTGCATATGCAAGTAGGAGGAGCTTTAGTTTGATATGGAAGGAGGATAAGCAGTGGCAGGAGTAGGTGATATACTTTCAATTGGGTGGGCCAAATAAATGTGGGAGGAGCTATATATATAGAATTGGGAGGAGCTAAAATAAAGTGGGTAAAACATAGAAATAGGAGATGCTTCAATTTCAAGAGGAAGGACCTAATAAAAGTGGCAGGAGCTAGTAAAAATGCTACTATAAGTGGGAGGACCTACCAAAGATAGAAGTGGTATTAGACGAAGTCACAATTTTAATACGTAAACCTTGAAAACATGACTGTTGATTAAATGTGGAGATGGCATATCATGCATATTTCGGGCATAAAACCACATTCGTAACATTCGACAAAACCTACGAATGATTAGAGAGACTCGCAACATGTTTGATACCACAAACTTTCAAACTACACGTTTGTGCAACGTTGTTGATAGTTCTGTTCCACGCTCGTGATAGTGGGTAAGCATATAGGAGAACGGGTATGATGAGAATGTGAAAATTATGATTCTCGGTTGCTGATGTTTCGGGTTGCTGATGCAGATGATGAGGAAGACACTTTCTAGGTGCTTTTGACTCGGAGCGTAACGAGGTCCGCAACTCCGTTAGATGTGCTCCGAACATCCAAAGGGAGCGGTGAGCGACAATGTATGTGCTACGGTTGTATCTTCTTGTTGCCGTGAACGTGTAATTTGCACTAAGACAACGTAGTCTCACGTAGTTAGAACGGGCAGTTTCTGCCCGGTGGGGAACGGGTGATTATGATGGGAACGTGATGTGTATGACGCTGGGACCGACAAATTACTTTACACAAGCCTGTCCCCAAATTAGGATGAAGGTGAAGAGGAAGAGTAATGCTGCACTAATGGTATTTAACTTATGTTACTTCAAATTTGATTATATCTTGATTTTACGTTTATCAGAAAATATAAAATTAGAATACGAATTTTTTGTTGTTGATAAAGTGACTTAACTCACATAACTCATATATAAATGTCATATTTCTTGACTTTTACATTCTCTCATCGAAAAATGAACACCCCAAGGTGAAGATCCTGAAGTTTTTTTATACACACTGACGTAACAGCAAATTAAAATGAAATAATACACCTAAAACTTGCCAAAATCAATCAACATCACCTCCCTGGAGGTGAATAACAGCAATTGAAAGGCATTCGGCCTTCGTTCAATTGCTAAACATACCCAAATCGCACAACTTTCTCAATTAGCAAATTGTGAGCGCACGGGGTGCTGAGTGCAGGAGCTGATTAAATTTCGATGGAAGCCAACGTGATCCATCCGACGCCGGGGTTAAATCAACCTGTACCAACATCCCCCCTGACTTTCTCCCATCACTGTTATTCCCTGGGATTAATGCACACGTTCAGAAGTTGTCTAATGAAAAATTGACATCCCACACAACTTTAGCCCCCCGGACTATAAGTGATTAGGCCATCAAATATCAACGTTTAGCACTTCCAAACATAATTAATTTCTGTAATTAATCTTAACGAATTGCCCGAAATTATACTCAACGGAGTGTTTCCCGTATATGTTTATTTTCAGTATTGATTTCGCATTCGGTATTCAGTATTTAGTTGATCGCGTTTTATTTTCTGTTCTGGTTTGGCCTTTGATACCTTGATGCTTGGATTTTCTCGAGTTTCTTTGGAGCTAAATTTACGTATGCAAAAATATTGTGGGTATTGTGTTACTATCGCGAGGTTCATCTTGAGATAATCACGGTTGAGTTGGACATTTGAATTGCTGAATAATGTGCGTTACTTGTGTTGAATTTCATTTATGGGTTCTTCTTTGTGACTTTTTTGTCTTTGTGTCCTATTTAAAGGTTAAATAAATGACTTAAGTTTGTATACATTATTTAAGCCACTTTTTGCTTTTAATTTTCGTGTGAATTATTTTATTTTTGATTGCACGAATAAAATTATTGGTTTTAATTTAACAATCACAATTAAAATGATTTAGGTCCTCATTGATAAGGTTGTTTTTTGTTGAATGAGCAGTGCTAGTTTTTCGGTATCAATTAAATATTTGCAGGTGTGTAGAAGCACACAACGAGTGCTGATTGGTTTGTTGTTTGCGTTTAGGGGGTGTAAACAATGTTCGCACATATCCTTCAGAGCAAATTTACTTATCGTAAAAGCAAGGCAGGTAAACATTTATTTCGTGGTATTTTCATGTTGCTATTGCAATGTTGTCCGCTGTTTCATTACTGATTATAAAAAGTTGATTTTCTGAGAACTTTTACTTTCTGCTTCATTTCGTTTCATTGTTGATTTAGAGTGGGTGGTAAAAAAGTTAATTTGACTGATTATTATAGTTAATGAGACTTATAGCATTGACAAACAGATATGTACAAATTCGTTATTTTATGATATTTGTTATAAGATTTGAATTCTAAAGAGTCGAATTGCTATATTTTTTCATTTAACCCGAAATCGATGAGCAAATTTGGATATAATAGATTTTTCGAAACAATTTTGAACTTTTTTTGTACGTCTACGAATTAATAGTGCTAAATTACATAAGAAGATCAGAAATTATCGGTGTGTAACCAATGTAAATGTTAGTTTTGAATTAATGTGATATAAACCACGGATTTTTTCGCTGCCCTTGATTGGTTTTAGGTGCTTTCTTTCCAAATTAAATAGATAATATAGTTAAATCTCAAAATGACAAATGACTTTGCAGCTTGTTCGGGACATGATCGTAGCAAGTTCCGCTGGCGGTAAGGGTACCCATAGCCTCTTAAGTTTTGTTCAAATTCATACTTTAAATTTACTTACCCTAACTTAAGTTACAATGTATATATCGAATGAAAAGTACATAATATAGGCAATCAATTTTGCGGTTCTTGAGGTATCATAGAGGTAACTGGATGTTCACTCCTCACACTTTACCACATATTCCCGTACAGCAAAATAGAAAAATATTAAATTTGTGATAATGTTTGTAATATCTGCACAGTGCAATAACTGAATGTATTCCGTCACTTATAATACCAAAAATTGAAGTCAATATAACCAAACACTATCAAAACTTGACGAAAATCCAATTTATCGATTTCGTATTGGACCCCTTTGCGCGTAAAAGTGCTGCCTTTCATCGTAAGGCCACTACCAAAACATTTCCTCAGCGTGTTACCACTTTGGCAGTTTGAAGTTTCCTCTTCGAAGACACACACGCACGCATACGCAAACATACCGTATCCATATTCACATACACTCTATATCAATAGTGGTATTCAGTTGAATGCTCTGCGCCACCCTCAACTCGCGATAGGGAAATGCTGCACGAACAAAGTGTGTAAACTTTCAACTTTCGAGTAGACGTCACTTTTGATTTCGTCATTTTTCGAAAAACGTTTCAAAACTCGCCTTAAGGTGTTCCGTTCCGCTTCCTGGAAGCTAAGCCAATTTCGACTTTCTGCAGCGTGCGAAAGCACGTAGTCGAAATTGGCAACAGAGGGCGTCTGATTCTGAACGGCCTTAATCCGACTAACTAGTTTGTAATAAACTTTTTCGCGAACTTTTAACTACCTACTGCATCTTTGCTTAGATCACGATAGGAAAACTTTTGAAAATTGCCAATGCTTTGGCCAACAATTAAATAGAAATACAGTTTCTGCGCTTTAATTTAATATAATAATTTAAAAAATATTATTTAAAAATTCAGTTGCTAGAGAAAGTAATAAAGATTACACCATTTTTAGGACTTATTTTCTGTATTCTAAGTAAATACGAAAAGATTAATCATAGTTTTGCCTGTCTTTTTAGTGAAATTTATAGCTTAGTGACATGTCGTATTTTTGATTTATGCTCGTTTTAATACCTCACAATATGGCGGATGAAATGGGAACATATTTCGATGGGGACCAAAAAAAAATTGATGTCAAAATGCACAATACCAAAATGGGAATTGTTCTTTCACAACAGTGAATACTCTATCACAGTAGTGAATATTTGAGAGACATGGGTTTTATCAGATTGATGACTCTATTATACGAAAGTGTATATAACTATTGATTTTAATCCGGATTAAAATACCTTGTTTAAAAAATTGAAAAATTTCTAAATTTTCATATTAAACATTGTTGGGCAGCCCGAATAATCAGCCCGAATTTCGCGTCTCGCTTTTAGACGAGAACACCACTTAGTATAACACGGATGGTGTTTTTAGACGTTTTTTAGCACAACCACCTTCTCTGACGGCCGAAACGAGAGAGGGCGAGTCCCCTCAGAAAACCTTCCTTCAGCTCACAGCTGTGACTTCCGTTCTGACCTTACCCGATGCAACGCAGTGCACCCACGCAGTGATAAGTGTTACCAACATAAAAATTCAAACATGTACAACTCACCCGAACACTCGGTATACTTTTAAAATACTTTTTCATTTGTTTTTTTTTTGACAAGTTTCGTATATGAAAATTTACTCGTATTCTCAAGAATAGATTATTTTTTAATTACGTTGTTACGTTGACTGACGTAATAATTTCCCATCGAGCGTATTTGATCGAGATTGAGCGTTCGTGATTGCAAATAATGTTAGTCGTTCGTGAGACTGGTCTGGACCAGTCGCACAGCTACAGCTAAAGCTGCAGCAACAGCCATATTCCCACAGCTCTCGTCTGAAGCAAACTTGCGATCGGAGTATAAACGCCGTTAGTGACGAGCGAACAATTGCACATTGAACCACTTGGCATCTACTCAGGAATTTAATGGAAACAGCTTCAATAAACTGTTATTACACTCATCAAATATCGCAACAGAATTGATTAAAACTGTCGAAAGTATTTATAAACATCTAGTTGAACAGTAATCCCTACTTTCATTTATAAACTTGAATTTTAAATAAAAATTATATTAGAAATGTATGGTTTAACCTTCAGTTAAATTCATACATGATTTAGTCTAATTTAGTAACATTTCTTTTGTAATGAGTTTTATATAGTAATATGTAATGTCAATTTTAAAAAAACTGTAAACTGCAACAAAATTACGACTGTAGTCTTCGTTCTTTGAGTTCCTCAGCTTCATAAACTCTAGCATATATAATTTTCACCGAAAACGAGAAAACAAAAAGTTTTTGTAAAGTAAATAAGTGGAGATTTTTCCGGAAAATTTTAAAATTGCATATTTTAGATAGTTTTAACTTGAATGTACATTTATCGCATATAAATTTGATTTAAAACGCGAAAAAATAATGAAAACTCATAAATTTTTAAAAAGCAGATGACGTCAAATTCTAGATAATTAAATTATAAAGAAAATTAAATTTAGAAGAACTTTCATGGAAGCAAATCACTTTGGTAGAATTTTCTCAATCGTGACCATTTCGTAAATAGTGCAGCTATCCACTTGAAATTTTGAGGGAATATTCTTCCATAGTTTAGCTATTGGTTAACCAGAAATTGTTTCACCGTGGAAATAAGATTACGCGCTTATTAAGTTCATGCTAGTTAAACTATGGTACGTCACTAAATAACCATAAATTAAAGTGTAAATCATAAAATGATTGTAAATATCATTATTTTAAACGAGATAACACATTTATAACTTTCATTTTTAAAACTAAAAAAAAAAAAGCAAAAACAAAAACTAAACAGCACAAATCTGAAAATGACTTGAATAATTAATGTTTTAATTTTCTAAATAAACGCATAACACAAATTCTAAGCATTTTCAACTCTGCCTGAATTAATTCTATTTACCCGTGGTTCAATCAGACCTTAACAAAATTAATTGAATTAAAAACTGAAGTATGTCTGGTATTATTTGGCTTCCTAAAAGTGATGAAATTATATGCGACTAATTGCACTGAAATTGAGGGTAAATTCGGTGAGAAACGACAAAAAACGGTGGTCATGCAATTAAGAAAAAATGAAGTATAAGAGATGTCTGCAGTGAAAAGAGTTTAGACCACACGCCCGAAAAAACCGACGACACAGTCAGGGCGCCAAATAAAAGCGACGGCGTAATTCGTTCAAGTCCGGACGCTGAAATTTAATTTCTACCAAGAGGCGAGGGCGGTTGCTGCGGCCAAAAAGAACATGCAAGCAAGTAAAGTCGAAGAAAATCCCAAGAGCGGCAGGAGGATGCTTCAAAAGAGGCGATTATCATTTTTCCTGCCACCACCAACCACCACCACCACCACCACCTCCACCATCATCGTAATCATGCGTTGGTTGGAAAATGGTGGAATTTATTACTAAAAATCCAACTCAAATACCGAAATTTCGCAGAAAAATGTACGGCCCAATTTACATTCGAATGAGTATGAATATTTACAGCTTAAATGTGAAAATTGCGTGAATATTGTTGGATGATAACTGATCGCCAGAAAGGGGATTGTTGAAATTTACAACCAACATTTTGTGTTTATAATTATATTGTTTATTATAATATACAGAAAATTATTTTGCTCTACTTATTTTACTTTGTTCGTATAAAACTTACTTTCATGAAGATTTAATGATAAAATTTAAGGATATTTAAAGTTATTTTTGGGAGATTTTCATATAACATTTTACGGGTAAAATTATTTTTAGAGTATTCCAGTCATGATCCTAATCCACACATGATTCTAATTCCTTTTAGAGCTCGCGACTAAGCATAACAGCTTTCTCTTTCTTTCTCTCATTTAATCAGATCTGTTTCATTATATCAGTGTATCTTAGATGAAGAACTCAACCAAAATTTATATTATAAACCTTCTATTTTACAGAATCAACATATCGAAATGACATCTCTGCATTAGAAAAGAAAAAATACAACCTAAAAATGTCTGAAGCAGCCTTCATGGAACAACTCGAGCAAGAGATTGCGAAGGCACGTGAAGAGTGCGCCTTCACCAACAGCATCAATGATACCGGCGCCGTCGCCACCGAACAAGGTAAGTCTCTAAAATCGCGCGCACTTTACTTAAAAGCGTCTTCGTCACCGTGATTGCTGCGGCTCGCCGCCGGTAAAGTGTTCCACCTCGTCTCTTCTCCATCTCACGCCTCGTTGCCTCATCGTTTCGCTAGCATTTTGCATTAAAATTAAATACATTTAATACAGGATTTCTTTTGCCTATGCTGATGAAGAAGAGGGAGAAGAGAGAAGCGTTCCTTGTATACTGTTTTTCTGTTACTCCTATATCAGATTTAGGTTTCTTTGGGAGAAATTTAGGGAGTTGACGCAGTTGACGGAACTTGATGGAGGATAAGGTTAAAGGAAGGATGAAATACTTTTTTGTTTACTAGATTAATGTAGACTAGATTAATGTCAATCCTAAAAATTTAATCCATAAAATGGTTGAATAAAGAACTAACAACGCACAGTATTAAAAGTATTGCCTTAAAGATAATGTCTTCTTAGATGATCTTATGTTTTCTGCATAATAAGACTGTAAAGTTTAAGAATCTGTAAGTAAAGCTTTGTCGTTCCTGTTTTCTTTATCCTAAAGAGTTTCTGTTCAAATTTCCTTTCCCCTTATTTCAACCACCTGTTGGTAAACATGCTTATGAAATAACAGTTGAAACCATCTTATTTCCAGAGTTATTCTTGATATTGTTATATTTTACTATAAAATTATAGTGTGCGTTTATTATCTATCATGTAAAACATTTATACAATTTAAAACGAGTATCATGATCTTACTTATGGAAATTTAATGTCAAATCGTTTACTTTTCAAAAAATGAATATTTACAAAATTATGGGAATATTAATAAAACATGTAAAATTTGTTGCTAAATTCTGAAATATATAAAGAAATCAACAATTATTTTGTCGTTTCGAACTCTTATTGACTTTGTTACAGCGCGAGAGCAGAAACACGCATTTTAAGTGCATTAAATCTCGTGACAATATTTGGCCTGTTTTGTTGCCTGCGTTTCCATTGTATTTATCTTTGTAGATTAGTCTAGATTTGCAATACTTTCGTATTTTACTTCTTAACATATTATTAACTCTCGATCGTTGGGTGTCAATAAACAGATGTGACCCAAAACCCAGTGCATAGCCACACGCAATGATGGAGAGCGTGGGTATAGAGGATGACTCGTCGACTCTCGAGGTACTAATTCGACCTAGCGTTGATAACATTGTTGATAATGCTGGTTGAAAGGCATGACTTAAATTGCAAGAAATATAACACGGCGGTTTTAATACTGCACTATCATCAAAACACCTCTATAAAAATATATTGAATGGACCTAATTGTATTTTCCAAGTTTTAAGACCTTAGTTTTAATCAATCCTTTTTTCTTTATATTAAATCTCCATAACAACTCCATAAAACAGAAAACATCCCAAGTCTCCATAGAACTAAAAATCTCTCCAACTAATACCAAATTCAGCAAGTGACAAATATCTACTCGTATCAGAATCAAGCTCGCAACCAACCATCGCATCAACTATCGAATCCAACTCAATTAGATTGAAAGTCTAACATTGAGTTAGGTGTACCGAATCCCATGCGACTTGAGTTGGTTACTGAGTGGCAGATGACTATCAATCAATATTCTGTCCTCTCCGATTTTCTCTCAAGCAGTCTCACACTGTCATGACGTAAATAATTCAACAAAAACTGTTTCTCTTTTTTTTCTCTTCGCTCTTTCTGTACCCTGTCTCTGCCTCTGTCTCTGCCTAGGTTTATCACACTCTATCTCTTTCTTTCTGTCTATCCTTGTGTCTCTCTTTCTGTCTTGGTCTCAATCAATCCTATCTCTCATGGTTTTGTTTACCATGACGGAACACTTTTTTGCATCGCTTGGAATAACTCAACAAAAAAAAGCGTTGTGTTTAATTTAACTTTGTGCAGTTGTGTTTAAACATTTAAAAAGCCTCAAACTGCGTTAACGAATTGTTAAAGTTTGTACAACAATAGAGTGTTGTTTATTTCAGAGTTCATCCTGTTTATTTTAGTTATTGCTTCGTTTTTGCAAATAGTTTTATTTTGTAGTTGGGTTAGGTGGGGTTAGGTTTGGATAGGTTAGGTTAAACAGGTTTTATATAAAAAATTCATCGGATATAGCCAAACCATGTGAAAAAGTTACGTTAAAAAGTATTTGACGTGAAATTGGTGTGTTTCAGATGATTAATCTGTGTCTAATTTGCAAGTTCATCGGAATTTAATACCAAATATTGCAAACTTTAGGAAGCTTACTGAATCCCTGTTTTTTATCCCAAAAATTGGCAATGTTTCCAATTTTTGGTATTCCCCCTCACCCCACATTTCGTATGAAAAAATATGCCCACTTCCATAACGTAAATTTGTCCCGAAAAAAAGATCAGAAAAGAAAGGAAAAAAATCGACAAATCCTGACAGCATCAAGATTTCACAGTTAAACCTTTCCCAAGTAAAAAATAAAAATTCCCAGTCATGCAATTAAACCCAGTGCGAAACATTTAACCATCAAGAAAACAATACTAAACTTTCGGCCAAGGAACAGACATTGTTGCAAGAATCCTTATTATTCTACACAATTTTCAGCATAATTTACGACAATTGAGAAAAGTTTTATGAAGTTGTCAAAAATTTTAAATCGAATTTTGATTACATCAACATCTTATACCTTTTTTATATATTTTTTCTTTTTGCAAACTTTTCCCAAGAGCCTTTAATTTATGTTAAGTGTAAATAACATTATTTTATAATCTAGAGAGGTGAATGAGTATTCCTCAAAGTTGTGTACATTCTTAGTTGATACGTGCGGCTTGCGGAATTGTCGAAAATCGCACTAAATGTTCGCAATGTGTCGCCCAGTTTTGGTGGATGCGCCGGGACGTAAACCATCTTGCTTGTGGCGCGTCTGGGCCGGATGTTTAAATTGCAGCCAGCGGCGTAGGCAGTTGTGGTGGCGGTGGTGAGTTGGACTATACGGTAGTATTGTGCCTTTCTACCTACCCACCACCCTAGCTACCGCCATGCCGCACCGCCTCCAGAATGTAAATTACTCTTCTGCGGGCCGACGGACCGCAATTGTTACACCGAAACCACGCGAATCTGTCGCGTTTCACACAAACGGGATGACGGTCCGACCGGTACTAAATCAACAAGCATTTATAAAACCTAGAGTCTATAAACGGATTTTATTAAGAACTGCTTTCCTGGAAATTGGTGATACGTTGAAAATATTGTTATAGGATGAAGATATTTGTGTTTAGTATACATTTCAGTTTAATACCTATTTGGTCCAGCCAAGTGGCGCAGTGGTATGGTCGGTGACCACTGTCCATGAGGTTCCGGGTTCGATTCTCGATGGGAATGCATATTAAAGTGAATTCTTCTTCAATAATGTTAGCCTCTAATATGACTAATTACATTGAAAAAGAATTGAATAGAGCTAATGACCATTGCAGTCGATGCTCGGTAAAATAAAACAAAAAAAAACCTATTTCAAATGACTATCAAACAAATATACTGAGTTTTGAGGATTGAAACATTTATTTTTGATATTTTATGTACTAAAGAATATACTAAAGGATATTTATACGTGGGAAGATAATATGTAATTTTTTGTTATTAGATTAACGAAAGTAAGTGTGATGAAAGCTTTCACGATTATCTCATTTTTCTCTTGACTTATTATCGGATTACAAGGAATAATATCAGATTTCAGTTATTCTTGACTAAAACCAAAGTAAATATTTCCTTTCCTTTCATTTTCGTGGAAAAAATATCATCATATAAAGTTTAAAAAAAGTTTAAAACTTTGTTTATGCCAAATTATTCGCAATTGAATGAAATAAAATGATAAAAAAACTAAATTGAAAAACCTATAAATTAAAATGTAACAAATTATTCCTATGTAAAATACATTATTCTATAGCTTTATCCGTATATAGTAGCTTGTAATGTCAAGAATATGCAATCCAATATATATCAAAGAACCAACTCGTCTTGTTACGCGGTATTTATAAACATTAATTTACATTCCCTTGATTGCCCGGAACCAGACTTAACTGGATCTTTTGCTAAGTTCCTTGAGTTCTCGCGACACAAATTTTACTCAAAGCTCACCTCAGACGTCAAAGTTCAAAATACACAAAGTAAAAAGCACATCGACTTTATTAAAACGGCACAATGAACACAGAAATACCCAAGCAAAATACAAATACATAAACCCGACAACTCACCAGAGGAAAAATAGGCCGAACCCTACGCGTTCCAAGTTTTTATTGTCGCGTAAACCCCCCTTTCTCCTCATTCGCGACCTTCGAAAGTTACTGAGCATGTCCGGCGCGCCCCAAAAGCAGCTTAACCGCCGCGCGCAGGGCTACCAATATATATTTTGGTTTAAATGTAAAATAGCGGTGCAAGCGCTGTCAAAATACAAATAAAATGCAGCATAACATTCAAATATGTAGGCAACCAACTCAATACCTCTAAATTTTCTTCGTAAAAAGAATAACAGTCTACTCATGTTATACTCATGAAATCTTAATTATCATGAGTGAAATCGATATCGGAATTTGTACTATTAATAATTCAAAACGATATCATTCTAAGAGTACAATTATGAAAGAAAATAAGCAAAAATAAATGAAACCAAGGATTAATCATCATTTATACCAAGAAAAAATAACTTTACTCCAAAAAAGACGCTAATAAAAACCTCATTGATTAATCTGTACTAGATTAATGATTTCCAGCCATCAAATTAAACAACTCTTTTTTAAAGACTCTTAAGACTATAAAACTTTAATTTTCAGCGTCGGCACCGGGACGAGGGTCGAAACTTTCAAAGGTATCCGATTAATTATACCGAATAATGAACAGTTCTTTACATAATCTCGACAGTGATTAGTGCCAGAGGCAATTTAAGAAGATTTGCATTTTTGTCCGAACTTGATCATCGCGATGCGATTTATTCATGTGCATTGAAATTATTATGACGACTGAGTTCAGATAGCGTCAGCGCGTGCATTTCAGCATTAATTTGAATAAATCAACGTTCGGGAGGCTTTCAAGCGATTCAGCGGCGGATGGCGGCGATGATCGAATTGTGCAAAACGCATCGCACTTGCGTAATCAGATGAATTGTTTGCATGCATGGTTACCGCTGTCGCTATCCTGATCCTGGTGGATTGCACCAGTGCATCCAGAGTTGCACCACTGCTACGCTACGACCCCCAGAGGGTTGAGATGCAACGAGATGAGATGAGTTGTGATGAGTAGAGGAGAGGAGAGAAGAGAAGAGAATGAAATAGAATTGCTAACGTGAAATAGACTTTTGGGAAATGTGTTAATTTTAGAAATATGCAATAAAAGGCACATTCAGCTTAGTTTTCTGTATTATCTTTGTTGAGTATATTTGTATGATGATGGCGATTTTGTATGAAGGCGATTTTGTTTGTAAATTAAGCCGTAAGATAATATTTATTGTTTAATTCCAAATTTTATAAAATATATAGGTTTTCAAAAATGTGAAAAATAGCTATATATTCCCGAAAATCCGATTACACTCAAATTTGTAAGAAAATTCATCAGAGTATGTTATATCCGCCTAAATACCGCGGATTTATTTAATAAATAAACGTGGGATATTATCAAAAAAGCAAAGCAGCGTGAAAATACTCGTGGCAAACTTGTGGAAATCACGGAAGAAACCGGTGCACACTGCCGGCTGCCATTTTAATTAAAACTTTGTAATTAGCGTCGACGATTAGAGCGTGAAAGAAGCTCGACTTTTTTGCTAATTATATGCCCAACCACACCGACAGCTGCCCTTTATTTGTGCGAATTTTATTGACGCAGATGCTGAGAAGAGACGAAATGATGAGATTCTTCTCTCGTCCCAGTACAATCATGTATTCCGGCTGATGTAATGAGATGTTAGTAAAACCTGTTTAATTATATCCGGTATGTTGCTTCAAACATTTGGTAGTTTTAACGTTTTAAAGATATCTGCAGGATTAAATCGCGGTTATTACACTTTTTTGCAATTAGTAGACAAGATAAGAAATTAAGAATAGATTAAGAAATATCTTTTTTTATTTTGCGATTTTTTTAGGATTTAGGATTTTAACATCTGGATATATTGCATACAAGAAAACATTTTTCTAATATTTAAAGATTGAATTTACAAAATTTCTATTTAGAAACATATTTTGTATCATGCTCATTGTTTAGTAGCAGTATTTAGGATGTTGTTGAGCTTCCTCTTTGGTTATTTTGGTTATCTCTGTATAACATACGTGTTTTGGGACACAAAACAAGGGAGAATAATGAGGATAATGTGGAAAGTTGAGATTTATATAGAATGATTGTCTCGAGAATATTAGAAATTGTAATAATTCATTTACGGATAACACAATCGTATTTACTACGAACAATAACAGAGCAAATCTTGACCAAAAACCGTTGATATCCTCATAAAACTTGTAGAAAAAAATCTAAAACTTCTCTTTAGCATTCGATCAAACTTGTTGAAATTGCTTGTTAACTTGAAAAGAGATGCAAGTCAAATATTTTATAAAAATATGCCTCAATTACATTGATTCTCGTACATAGACGATCATGTCATGCTTAAACTCGGCGAAATTGAATCGAAATTGGAAAAACAAAAATCGACGTATGTACGTTTCACGGGGGAGAGAAATACTCAATATTTGCATTAAATTCATAAATACATTTCGCAAGAATGTCATCCCAGCTATCTGGTTAGAGAGTGGCTGGTTTGGGAGCGAGAAAATGATGCATCGTATCAACTGTCTGTTGGGGGAAATTCGATTCGCGGAAGAATATTGCACGCGTTGCGTGCGTTGTGGCGTTGGCACTTTTGCGAACGTCGTTCCACCGTCATCCATCCGCTTGTGAAATTCACTGAAGCGTGTCGTAGATGATGACATGTGCACTTCACACCGTGAATATGTTCACACTAGTCGAATTTTCTGGTGATATTACACGATTGTTACAAATTTGTAGACAGTAATCTTCTATTAAAAAATCAATTTCTTTTGTAAACTTGCTGTAAAAACCTTTAGCACCTTTGTTAATATGCAATATATTTGACCTGAATATTCTAGTCCGTAAAAGTGATTTTACGAGGGAGGAAACTGAACAATTCTTAATTATTACTCAAAAATTATAAAACAATTGCTGGCGAATTTAATAAATAAACATAAACATCGTCGTGAAATAACGTTATTGTCGAACAAATACCTGTCTAATACCCACGTTATGTTTGATTACAGGCGTTTTCTGTCCGGGCCTCTTCGACGGATGGACTTGCTGGCCAGACACGCCCGCCGGCGAAGTGGCGAGCCAGCCGTGCCCGGCTTTTATTGTAGGATTTGATCCGCACCGTGAGTAATAAATAGAAAATCCAACACCAGATGCGGCGGAGCGTGTGCGGGCAGGCGGGCGGGCGGTGCGGCGGCGCGCTTTTATCGCCCTCGAACAAGGCATCGTTGTGTGCGCATCACTACCTACACGTCTACCACACTTTTTAAATGTCATTTCCCCATTCCCGGTGAATGTGCAAAATAATATGGGTTTTTTCAAAAGTAAAATAAAACAGCTTAATAACCTCTAATAAAACGGTTAAACCTAGAGATATTAGGTAGGGACTATTAAATTCTTTGGAAAAGGGGTTAAGATAAAGACGTTAAATATATATTATATGGATGAAAGTAGTTTAATCGCTTATTTATTGGCCAGCTAGTTTGATTCATGAGGTGTACCAATTTTTTTGGAGAGATATCCGTCTCCTATTGTGAAAAAAAGTATTCTTTTTATCTGCCCCAGGGGTAAAAGAAAAATTATAAATAGATTATAAAATTGTTAATAACTTTTACAGTTTTAAAGTAATTTAAAGTAATAAAGGACGGCGACCGGCGGTCGAATAGCACATGCTACGGTCCATTCTTGGAAATGCAATAAACAGCTCAGGGCCATATATACGGTGATACCATAATATTCATATTTCCAAACGTAAACACGTGATTACTATCCTAAAACTTGTTAGAATATACCAGGCGCAGCCGCGTAATATTAACCGGCCAGCGATGTCGCAACTGGGCAACACGGTACCAGCAAGCAAACAGCCATCGTTAAAAACACCGGTGGATCCTGACCGTAGGAGAAGCAACTTGAACCCCATCACAATTCTAAATTTGAAATGGAATGGCCCCGGAAAGACAAACCCAAAAGAAAAGGAAAGCACGCATCCTGCGAGAAATGTGGATAGTGTCCTATGGAACCTGCAAGAAGCAATGGCTTCGTCGGTGAACCACGTAAGCAAGCTAAACGCAATCCTCGGTATCAACACCTCTCTCGAGATCAAGGAGCTAGCTAAAACGTGAATATATTGGGCGGCGGTGTTTACATCTGCATTAGTGGATGTATGGATCCTCCAACATAGATTCCTCCCAACGGACAATCTAACCCTGGAAACGGAGACCCAAACCGAACAGCCACATAATAAAATACCGACAGACAAGGCAATACAAGCGGATAACGGAGGAATGGTCCGCCAGATGGAGTAACAGCACTACGTCAGGATGTCTCAAGCAATGGACACCATCCCTAACAGCATGAGTAGCGCGTTCGCGTGGAGACTGTGACCACTACCTTACTCAGTTCCTTACTGGCCATGGCCAATTCGCGTCGCACCTTCATAGATTTGGCAAGAAGGATGAATATGCAACCATTGCTCATTTGACGTAGCAGACACTCCGAACTACACCCTTGAAATCTGCCTAGCATGGATCAAAGAAGAAGCGGTGACCCGTTGTGCGAGCAGCACACCTGAGCTACTTGGGAGAGCAATGCTCCATTCCCCAGAAAGCGATGGTTCTTTTCTGCGTGAATGTTGTGAGAGAAAACGCAAAATCGAAGAAGGACACACATAGAGGGTAGCTACCCCGTTGCACTAACGAAATGTAGAGCCGCGATACCGATGCAGCGTGTCTATTGTTTATGGGGTGCGCACAAAGTAATTTTAATGAAAAATATTTTAAGGCATAGCCAATTCAATTATGTGTAATGTGTAGAGAAAATATTCCTGAAATTATTGTTTTTTATCCCTTTCCTTTCTATTTTCTATGCAGTTATCATACCTCTATTTTTTCAACTGAATCTTTTTTACAAATTTATCCATTACTTTTACAATTGTATAGTAATCTAGATGAGGAATGGTTGAAAATTCTGTCAATTAAATTCTGCATTTTCAACTCTGTCTTGACATTTTTATTTGTACATAATTTCATCACTTTATATTATAAATTTCCATATTATACAAGTAAGTTGTTTGCAACTTAATCAAAGTTTTAAATAAAATAGAACATTTTCTCTTTTTAGTTTTCCATGCACTAGAACCCACCCTCCTCAATCATGAACCTATCTCAATTAATTTCACTTAAAACCCCCGAAACCCAGGCTAATTTCATTAAACTGTTACAACTAACCAATTATTAAAGTTCTTCCTTCATTAACAATATTACAATTGAGATAAATGGATGTTTCAGTTGCTAAATTCCATTAGAATCAAAATTTTATTCTTCTGGATTTCTAGTAGTAGAATATAAGTAAACAGAGAAAAAGCCAGCATTTCCATTCAGTAAGCAAAAAAGTAGCCTAACATTTGGAATTACTGCAAAAGAATGCCATTCATCATATTGGAATGTTTTGACAGCTGCAACAGTTGCAAACAGAGCATAATTGAAAATGGAAATGTATACCGTCTTTATACAGAATCGATAAATGCCCTATAAACATTTTGAAGTTATATTTATACTTTCTTAGTAGAGGCGAATTGCGACGAAGTGATAGAAATTCAAATTCGCGCATACTGCATGCAACGCCAATTAATGCAAGTTTTATTCAAAGTAGCATGTGTGGAATGTCTTTAAATAGCTACACAAATAAATGGATCGTTTATCCGGCCGTTTAAACTGGAATTTTATGTTTGACACTAAGGTCAATGCTAGAGTAACTGGTTTTTAAGGTTTTTTTACTACGTTTTATTCTATAAATTTTGGTGTTTTATTGATTCACAAAAAGATATTTTTCAAAACAACTTTAACATTCAATTATTCATTTATAAAACTTTCCTCTTTCTCATCTACATGGTATTTTTACGTTTGAAAATTGAATTTTAAAATTTTTAAAGATTTCGTCGTTGTAATTAATAAATTGTCTCAAAATAGATAGAGTTTATTTTTGGAACTATACTAGAATATTCAAATCCTGTAATGGCAATAACAATTAAGTTTACAAGTTATATTTAGCGTTTATCAAATTCAATCTGTTCTACCATGTCTCTCATGTCATTAAATATTATACAAATTCTCCAGTATTGAATTTTTAATCCCATTTGAATTTGGGTGAGTTGCGAATATAACATTTCCGCTTCATTCTAATCTTAGCGAATGACGTGCCACGTAGTGGCACATATATGATTAATTCATGCAGAAGGGTTGAGGCCAATTGGAAATTATTCAGGATTTCCACATTCGTCACGTAATAGAAAATTGAGTCGGTTTAATATTGCTCTTGATTTCGCTTCAGTTAAATACAATTCAGTAATTAACGAAATCGGAAAATAATCATTTCAAAGAAAATTATAACGAAATATTGTCCAATATTTTTTAGAGATTTCAGAAAACTAGACGTTTTCAGAAATGTATTGTTTTCACCCTTCTTTCAAACAAACATAACCAATGAAATTCTTCTCTATACTATAGTCCATCATTTTCGTATATATGTATA
>JAODAC010003902.1:0-33839 GCA_027575185.1 Mimaenictus wilsoni
AAAAATAAATCTCTAAATGTGTTCCACGTGGAAACTGTTACATTTTCATCGCTAACATTAACAGCCGGTACGGTCCTGAAATTTCGGCAGTTGTTTCTTTTATCGAGAGGATATAGGAAACTATGTAAATTTAGACAGCATAAAATAAAGGCAAACATATGTAATCAAAGTATATTTCGACATAGACAAATTTCTTATTAAATTACTAGTAAATGAAACACGAAACAATTTCCCTCACCAAATGAACTCAAAATATCATTTAACTACTTAAGTACAACTTTTAAGCGTTTCCGACACGCTCGCCAAACATCAGCCAAGACCGCTGCTGCCAAACAATGATCTGCAGTCCCTAATATTATCAATAAAATTAGATGGAACAACTTTTTTGGATGGAATTATATGCCTTTAAATGTGCGGGACTACAACTAATGGGTGCAAATTAAAGTGCAGACACCAGGAAGATCACAATTTGGATTTAGCGGAGTTGGCGGCTAATTGTCAAGAGACGCTGCTCTCGTAGCGAATCACCATTGAATTGCAGTTGCCAGGCTCGCATTTGTATCCCAGTGCTTTGTAGAACGGAATTAAGCTATCCTTGCAGTCCAGAGACATCTTGTAACAGCCTAGTTTTTGTGCCAACAAGGTTACAGTAAGCACAATGAGCTTTCCAAGCTGTTTGCCTCTGTAGGTGTTGTTGACGACAACGTCTTCTAGACGAGCTCGCAGACCACAGTCGTGGATAAATTTGAATTCAGTGATGAGGGAAGCAGCGCCGATGATTTCACCTTTTCTTGTATCTTCTATCACAGTGACATAGTAGCCACCAGCTTTCTTCATAGCATAAAATTGACCTAAATAATGGCAGTATATAGTAATAATAAACTATATTTTAATTGTGCTTACTTTGAAATTGCTGTCTAGAAATCTGACCAACACTCGTCAACTGCGCAAGGAGCTGTGTAAAACCCTTTTCGTAGTCGTCGAGCTGGAGTGGTCTGACTACAAGCCAGGATTCCCCAGTTAATTCATTTGTTATAAATGGATTTACATAGTTTCGGACGTTATTCCAGGCCAGGTTTTTCAGCAAACTTGGCTCGAATAAATACTCTTCTTGCTGTAACATATGTATTGTAAAATAAATACATTGAAAAGCTGGGTATATCGTCAACTTACCCCTCGGGGAGCCCCCATTTTTCGATGAGAAGACACAATATGGTCTTCCACGTTGCTCACTTCACTTGGTTCACTCTCGTTGATTTTGCCTGGTATAAATCAATGCGACTATGAGCTTGTAAACGAAGCAAGCAAACTGAGGTTAACTCGTTTCGAACACTTTCAAATAATTTACTACGGTTCAAACTCGTTGCCCAGGGATTTGAATGTCGTGGTCGTTAGCTTTGCGTGAATGTAGGTGATCACATTTTACACCAAGAATGTTGAATTAAAAAGTCAATTCGAAAGGCGCAGGCGAAAAAACCTTGAGCACGCTGAAGCTTAATAATTTTAAATAAATCGTAGCTAAATGCGTTGTTTCCGTCATATAAAAGTTATGCACGATATCGTACTGATAACAAAATGGAAATGTTTTGAAATTTTGTGAATGATAAGCAAACAGTTTTCCAGTATACCTGATGGACCAATATTGCTTATTGTTAGATTTACAATTAGAATATCAATTTCCAGGAATTTATCACAAATAATAATAATAATACATTTAGGGAAAATTGGGCTAATTATTGAGTTATCTGGGACATTAAAAACCAAGAAAATTGCATTTTAATTTAATTTTTTTTTTCAAGGAGGGGAATATCTCAATTGTTCGTCTCAGATTTGGATGAAACATGTAGTTGTGCTACGTATCTTGAAATAATTTCTGTCATTTTTACTATATATTAAGTGTGAAGAGAGGAAATGAAAACAAAAAACGGTATTCGGTCTCTCAGGCGGAGTACTCCTGGTTTTGTTCCACTAGGAGGTACACCCGACAGAAGGTAAATGGGCAGATAGTGTCTTCCCTCGGTGTACAAAAATCCTAGAGCCGTTATACACCAAATTTAACAAATTAAACACAGACAATGCTAAGTGATTACGAAAAAGTAATAAATTACGTTATATTCCATTTTATTATTTTATATATCATCAAATACAACAATCTACTTTAAATACTCCCTTTGAAGATATCTTTTCTCCAGAAATATAAATTTTCAAATCATGTATTTAATAACACTCAAAGAAAAACTTCAAGAAATTGCTAGAAACCGTCATTTTAAATCAGCAGAAATTAAAATAATCGAAGCTCCGAAACATGGATACTCCTCTATAGGGAAAAGGATAATAATACAAGATTCTGTTGGTGCGAGAAAATTACAATTATATAGCAAAGAAAAACCAGATGATGCTACAAAGGCATGGGAATTTCTTTATAAGCATGAAGAAATATTTTATGGCAACATTCTCCCAGAATTTATTAAGATAACCCCGGAAACTCTACAAAGAAAGCTACCCCTTCCAAAATGTTACTTTGCATGTGAAGACTTCATTATTTTTGAGGATCTTTCTTACAAAGGATACAAATTGTGGAATCCTCGAAGTCAACCATTGGATACCGATCACGTGAAAATTGTACTTGAAGCGTATGCCAGATTTCACGCATTATCCTTCGCATTCAAACATCAGAAGCCGGAGAAATTTAAATTGATGGGACCCAAGTATGAAATTGGAGTTTCATTTTTCGAAGAATTGAAAGCTATAGGTTATTATAAACAATTAAGTAAGATATTGGCTGACTGCTTCGACCCGGAAACAGAATCACAGTATATTCATGCTGTTTTTAAGTTATATGAAAGGAATCATTCGAGTTTCTTAAATAACATGATCGAATCGGATAAGAATGATGTTTTTGCTCATGGTGATTGTTGGACACATAATTACATGTTCCGATATGATAAGAATGGGCAACCAGTTGAAATCACTATACTAGATTTTCAGCTTTATCGCAGATCTAATCCTATCAATGATTTATCATATTTTCTAACAGCATCCGCTTGTACTGAAGAAGTTTTCGGGTCTATATGGGAATATTTGAAGGTGTATCATCAATGTTTGGAGAAATGTTTAGTGAAGTTGAACTGCCCAACGAATGTGTATACATGGGATATATTTAAGGAGGAATGGGGAAAGTTTTCGGTAAATGGTTTAATGATATCAGCAATAGCATTAAAAATGATGGTAGCGGATGAGGACGAATTGGAATCGCGAAATGAAATTGATATTCCCATGAGATATACCTTCGTATCTAGGAATGAAGAATTGTACAAAAAGGGCATGCGTGTTGTTGTGAAATATTTTTATGATTCGGATATGATGGCCATTTTGGATGAAGAAAAATAGGATTATGATGAAAGGTCCTTAAAATAATTACCCGTGTTTTGAAATGGGCCCATGTTTGTATGTTCTTGCAAAGATATTTCATTAATGTATGCAATATTTAAATATTTGGTTTTGGTAAATAAATTTCAATTATTATATTATTATTATACCTTGATGACATCCTAAAATATTTCCTACATGTTATATCAGGATGATTAAATAGAAACTGAAATTATAAATAGCCCAAGGCAAGTTAAACACATTCATTTCTGAATATCGGTTGATCTACAGGGAATTAGAAATGGCTCAATCAAATCTTGAATATTTACTCTCGAAAATTGCAAAAAAAGTAAATATTCAATCGCCTAAAATCTACATTACTGAAACATCAAGGTATGGATACAGTTCATTAGGAAAACGTGCAAGTCTCGAAGATACCGAAAATGAAAAGAAATTACTTTTATATATTAAAGAGAAACCAGAAAAAATAATGGAATCATGGGCATTTATATATGAGAATGAACCAATTTTCTACAACGAAACCGTTAGGAAAATTCAAAAATAGCAAACCAGTATGATCAAAGTTTACCAATACCAAGATGTTATTTTGCCGATGATTAATTTATTATTCTGGAAGATCTTAAGGAACGTGAGTACAAATTATGGAATGCCCGAAACCAACCTTTAGACCTAGCACTTGTTAAAGTGGTACTCCAAGCATATCCCAATTTCATGCATTTTCTTTTGCTCTGAAACAGAAAAACCCCCGAAAAATTCAAATTAATTGGCATTAAATATGAGTTAGGAGCATCATCCTACATAGAATTGAATCAAATTGAAGGTTCTTTTGATCCCATAACTGAGGCTCATTATATTGAAGCTGTTTCTCGGTGTTTTCATATTAACCACGAAACTTTCTTACGGCGTTTTATGAACTTTGATGAGTATGATGTTTTTACACTTGGTGCTTGTTAGACGAATAACTACATGTTTAAATATGATAATATTGGACAACCGCATTGAGCTTGCATTTTAGATTTTCAACATTTTCGTAGGTCAATGCCTATTCATGATTTATCGTTCTTCCTAACTGTTTGTGCAGGTTCCGAGGACGTATTCGGGTCTCTTTTGGCGTATTTGAAAATATATCACCAAGCTTTGCAGAAACATTTAATGGAGCTCAATTGTCCATTGTCTGTTTATACATGGGAAGCATTAATAGATCAATGCTCCCATTGAATTTTCTATGAGAGGTTTCTTTATTGCTGCAATTGCATGAAAAATGGTTATTGCTGACGAAGATGAAATGGACTTGCGTGAGCATCTAGGTATACCTCGAATGTTTGTTTTTGTATTAAGGAATGAGGAGATATATCGTAAGGGTGTGCGTGCTGTTATCAATTTGTATCATTCTGGTATTATGAAGAATTTGGTTCTTGTTAATGAAAACTATTAAAAGAAGATCATGCGTCATGGTTATTAACACATTCCAAAATTCCATAATAAACTTAGTATTGCAAATATTTGTTTTTCTATTTTATTTTTTCGTGGAATAATGAGTATACTGGACTACTTATCAGTAGAATTGCGCAAAATATTCCAGGTTGGGTTGATGGAAACATCTTCATATATATTTAGTTTACTTTAGAAACTTTTTTCAGTAGTATAATAACAAGTATATAAATTATATCTCGACTTTTATGATGTTCATAAAAAATTGCTTGCTGATTATATTTCTTGTTACATCATGTACTGGACATTTTTTAAATTGGAAACTAGATATGAGTAGAAATGCCTGCCCTGCATGGTCCCAATATAATGCTCGTTTCCTAGATGAAAAATGCTGGTACAATCCGGATGTTCAAGGAGACTTGGTATGCTATATTCCCGATGCACAAATAATGAATAATTGATTACACTTCTTAGACTCCTCTTGCTACCAATAAAGGTTATAACGTAAAGACCTACCAAGTTATAACCTCTGACGGTTATAATTTAACCTTATTCTATATAAGTAATACGACAGTCATCTCTAAGCAGCAGTCCGTCCTATTTGTGCATGGAATTTACATGAATCCGCTCGAATGGACATTATATGGGAGAAATTCTTTGACATTTGTCATAGCCGACGCTGGTTGTAGTGTATGGTTAGCTAGTTTAAGGGGTTCTCGCTATGCCAGTCATGTATCTTTAAAGACATCAGATAAACGCTATTGGGAGTACACGTAGGTTTTGATACTTAACACATCAGAACGCTTCTTTAAAGTAAAATTATAGACCACATGAGATGGGAACCATTGATTTGCCAGCTCATGTAGATATGGTTAAACAAAAAATTGGTGCTGAACCCTTATCTCTAATAACCTTCTCAATGGGAAGTACAGCTGCAATGATCTACACCTCAACGAATTCAACCCATGCAAAGAAAAACGTTATTCGACAAATAAACATGGCGCCAGTTGTTTACCTAAAAACTAAGTCGATTATACAGTTAGGAAAATATTTCTGGTCTTTTATAAGACCGATGTTGACTATGTTTAAACAATACACTATTCTAAATCCGCAAAATCCAAGAAGTCAAGCAATGGCCAAGTTGGCTTTCCTAAGCACTACTGTAAATGTACAGTTTTATCGAAAACTCATGGGAACTATATTCGGATTATCCTGCCAATTAAATTCTGAGACGTTAGCGGCGTCCGTTTTAAATGGTGGCGATATTATTTGCGTTCATGTTCTAGATTTTTACGTTCAGATAATGAAGTCTGGAATATTCCAAGGTTACGATTATGGAAAGCAAAATATGCAATATTACAATTCGGGTACACCTCCGAAGTATAATTTAAAAAATGTTGCTATTCCCACAACTTTAATTTTTGCGGACAAAGATCCTATTGCTACAAAAGAAGTATTCTTTTCTTGCCAGCTAATAATATGATATTTAAAATTTACTTTCAGAATGTTTTGAATCTTTACAATGACCTTCCGCAGAATACTTGTTTGGTTCAAGTACCGGCGACTGGATTTACTCATCAAGATTTTGTGATGGGAAAATATACGAATGAAATTTTGTATAAGGTTATTGTGAATGATTATTTACAAGGAAATTGCATGAATGGGACTATAACCAATATAAAATGTTCCTTGTTTTTCCTTGATTAAGAAAACAATATCAAGATAAAATGGTTCTGGGATTGGGCACAATTTTTATTTCATAATTTTACTGCAAATGTTGTTTTCCTTGGTAAATAGAACTATATTATAAAACACTGTGTACGAAATGAGTTTCAAAATGTGAATTTACTTATATATTGCTTAAAAATAATTGCATTCTTGGGCAATGACTTAGGTATGACTGTTAATGACTGTAATCTATTTTGTTAATGAGCGTCTTTTAAAAACAGTATAAATAGTCAAGGAAGTAAACCCCGCTTGTAATCTTCGAAATGTCAGAAAAACTCGACAAAGTTCTACAGCAAATCATCAGAAAAGAAAATATACAATTGCCGACAATCAGTTTCGCCGAAGAACCAAATCATGGTTATTTTTCTATAGTACGACAAGTAACAATCAATGATAAAAAAACTGGCAAAGAACTTCATTTGTTCAGTAAGCTAAAACCAAACAATATAATTGAAGGATACAAGTTTTGTTATGTTAATGAAGCTCGCTTTTACAATCAAGTTGTCCCCGAATTTCTTAAACTAACAACTGAGCAAATTCTAACGTTACCAACAGTACCACATTGCTATATTTCAAGCGAGGATTATATTGTTATGGAGGATTTAACCAAGAGTGGATATGCATTATGGAATCCTCGTAGTCGAGTTTTAGATAATGCTCACATTAAAGCCATTTTAGAAGCGTATGGAAAATTTCACGCTTTTTCATTTGCTTTGAAACACAAACACCCAGAGAAATTCGATTCTTTTGGACCTAAATATGAAATAGGCATAACAAATTATCATTATTTAAAGAAAATTGGCCATATTGCAAACATGGTTAAAACACTTTCTGACTGCTTTGATTCTAATACAGAATCGCATTACATTGAAGCTGTTAAAGAGTTGTATAACTCTGATCAAGTGGATTTTCTTCAACGATTAATTAACGACGACGAATATGACGTCTTAATTCATGGTGATAATTGGGTTCATAATTATATGTTCCAATATGATAGTTCTGGACAGGTGAAGCATGTTTGCATGTTGGATTTTCAATTTTATCGTAGGTCGACACCGATTGATGATTTGTGCTTCTTTTTAACGATGTCAGCTTGTTCAGAAGACGTTTTTAAGTCAATTTGGGACTATTTGAAGATATACCACGAAAGTTTGGAGGAAAATCTGCTCAAACTGAATTTGGTAACTAATATGTACACCTGGGAAGTGTTAAAAGATCATTGGAAAAAATATTCAGTGAGAAGTTTATTCATCGCAGCAGTTATGACGAAGATGATTATTGCTGATAAAGACGAATTAGATACTCGAAGGGATATTGATGTACCAATGAAGTTTGCATTCATATCAAGAAATGAAGAGCATTTTAGGAAGCGCATGCGTATACTTGTTAAATACTTTTATCATGCTGGAATTATGACTATTTTGGATAAATAAAAAATACCTAATCTTGTGAGATTATAACAAATATGTAATCAACTGATATAAAATTAGTAAAAAATCCCAGAAAATATTATAGTAAGGATTTCCATGAAAAGTAAATAGACAGTGCCATTTCTCCTTTGCACATGCTGATTATATCATTTAAATGAGTATAACATTTCACAGTCCTGATTTTTTCGATTGGTGCAAACAATATTACGATTTTTTAGTGATGTCGTAGGTGGCACATTGAAGAGTATTTAATTTTGGTACCAAACACCATAACTTATCTCTTTATTCGATCCTTAATCCTATCACCAGCTTCTATGAATTTGTTTTTTTGTTTATCATCATGAAACATTCTAGTCTATTTTGGAGATCCTTTTATAAACAGATGCAAATAAAATTGCAAACTTTGTTTGTTTTACCGAGCATTAATTATTATGATCAGTAGCTCTACTCTTTCTAATTCTTTTTCTTTCAGTGTTATTGATAATATTAGAGACTGTGGGGTTTTTGGTCGTGTAACGATGAGTGATCTTAATAAGCAAGTGTAAATAACAAAAAGTATTTATTGACTAACACCAAACGCGACCTGCAAACGTTCTAATGTACAGCACGATATACAAAGTAGTTTTAGGGCACACCAAGTTCGCGACTTTCCTTGACCGAAGTTTGAGACTGTCCTCTTCATTGGCTAAGCGCACCAAGGAGAGGTGCAGGAGAGAAGGTCACTTTTCCACTTTGGAGATTGAAGCGGCATCGGTTTTGACCGTTCTGGGAAAAGCCAGCGACGCAGCTGTGGCGCTGAAAACGGTCGGAACCGTTATATCGCTGGGTAGGCGCTTACAATTGCCACGGGAATTAAGGCGCGAGTCTCTGGACATGTGCAGTGCATTAAAAAGAGGCAGAGAAGTAGAGAAAAGGTTCCTAGAAGAGATACAATACTAAAGGAAAAGAAAGTTGAAAATATGTTTGCTCACCGGTTGAAATATTTGACATGTACACTAAAATAACATTTACGCATTTACAAGACTAATACTATTGATAAAAAGAACAATATATTTTGCGCTACATCCGTCTGGAATCGACCCCGTGACTGCGCTACTTGGTTGGACATACTCGCTATATTTATTTGAATAATATTTTTTCTTGGGATTTGTTATTACCTTCAAAGCGTTAACTTAAGCAGGGAAACATTTAATAACAGTTTTGTTTTTCATATGCCGACTATATTAACTTGAAATTCCAACAAAACAATAAACATATTCAACTTTTAAACAAATACAAATAATTATGCAAACTTGCAGTAACAAGAACAAATAATTCGAAACATTTTTAATCCGCTATTTCGGAATTGTTAAACGAAAAATAGAAGTTTTGGTTTACCGGTGCACTAATCCCTGGTGTTCCGGATTCTGATTCTATGCAACTGCAACAAGAATAATTTGTAAACTATAAGTAAAACTAAAAAGGAAACTATTTACGGATTGCATGGCGGCTTGTAGTCTTTGTTGCATTTGGTGCCCACAGTGCAATCGTAGGCTGCAGATCCAATGTAGAATTTGCCAATGTCTGAATCTTTGCATGTCCAGGCATTTTTATTACAAGGTTTATCCAAACAACTGTATATATATATATCCAAAGAAATAAAAACATTAAAAATGTTTGAAATAAATATCAGAGGTAAATACGTACACATTACATGTTGTTTTTGCAGCATTGCATTCTTTATCGGGGCCGCAAGAAAATACTACCGAATTAATTACAACGTCCTCTTTGTTGCAAGAATAGTCGCAAATCTCCCTCGGGAAAACGCATCTAATAAAATATAGAACATTTACATGTAACTAAATTTGACACTATAAACAAACGCTATTTTAAGCATTCACACTCACGGTTTAGCTTTGGCAGATCCTTGGCCCTTCACGTTGCAGATTGTGCCATTTGGACACTTTAATTCGTTGTCAAAATATGAAACATAGTTTGGCGAGGCTGAATTACATTTGAAATCTTGAAATTCTTGGGCCACAGAAAGGACAATAACGCACAAAGCAGCGAATATTACCGCTGTAAATTATAGACAGATTAACTCATATTCTTGTAATTAATTAATTATTGTAACTAATTAAGTAATTAATTGCTATTAGAATATTATTAAATCAAAACTTACACTTCATTTTTGAATCTTAGTAAAACTGGCTGAAGTATGAACTGAATTCAGATTGAAATTTTCGCGTATTTATACCAAATTTTATTAAGATAAAAAGTATTGCCTAATTTCAATGAAGATGACTGATTTATAGACACATTTCATACTTCTTCAACTTTTGCAAGTCTTGTTTGTAGTTTGGAAATTTATCAAATTTTAGGTGAACATTAAAAAAATTTAAGGTAAACAAACGTAATCGTTCAAAAATATATGCGTTGGCATGTTTGCTAACATACAGAAAATATTGTTGAAAAACACACGATAGATTGGCAATGATAAAACTGTATTGTTCATTGTCAATCTAATTAGTAATATATTATAAACTATATATTATGTAAAGTTTATAAGTCCGTAATCAGACCAACCCTTACTGAGAAAATCTGTCAACAACGGAAATATATGGCTGCTCCTGGGACTTTCCGCATAGGGCATTAAATGCTAAATGGATAAGAAGAACAATTACTTTTGATATTTTGCTCTACATTATTCAGGATTCAATCCCGAGACCTTGCGGTCAACAGTCATCGAACATCTTGCATAAATAAAAACAATTGAACATGGAATGCATCAAAGTTTATTATCCTGAAGTTTCTAATCTAAATTCACTGACAATGTTTAAAATTCAATAAATCATCCCATCCCATTCTTGTTGTTACAAAACCAGTGTAGTTAGTCAAAGAAGGATTGCTCATAAATTTTTCTCGTCTTGACGGGTTGATCAGCAGATTCGGAATAGCACCTACAAAAAGTAACTCTTAATGTATTATAATAAAAATTAAATGAATGTCTTACGGTTGACAGGGGAATTTGTAATGCTTATTGCAGACAGTGGTAGAAGGACAGGCATATTTTGCATTTCCTAGATAGAAGTTTCCAGTATCGTCATTTTTACATTTCCATGCGTTTTTGTCACATGGCTTGTTAACACAACTATTGATAAACAGACAGTGCTTTAATGAAGTACAAACAGCCGTCGTATATTATTTTAAATCATGAACACAGAAACTTACACTTCACATGATGTTTGTGCCTCGTTGCATTCTTGATTTGAATCACATTGGAAGGTTACATCATTAATTACTACATTTCCTTTATTGCATGAATAATTGCAAATTTCCTTTACGGGAACACACCTGAATTGACCAGGTGCATACTGGTTAGAATAAAAGAGTACTGATTTGGATTTATACGTACGGTTTGGTGGTGAGACTTCTAGAGTTGCACAGTAAACCTTTTGGGCATATTAGGTTGGTACCAAAATATTCGTAAATATTTGGAGTCGCTGGATTGCATTTTCCAGGATTTTGTGCCGCAGAAAGCACACTAATCGAAGCAATTACGAGAATTAGGACTGAAATATATTAATAATGATGTAATTTTAGTATATTTATTATATGTGGATATTAGTTGTAACTCGTTCTTGCATTGTGGATCTTTGATGTGGAACCTTTAATCTTGGAATGGCGTTTCCGCCATTTATGTAATGTAACTTGTATTGCGCAAATTAACGAGAAAAAGGAATGAAATATTTCCGTAGAGCGAAATATTTTCTATAGGTAATTCATGGGCGTTGCCATATATAGCAAAAGGGGGGATGTCACCTTACTGGAATCTAGCCATTTTTTTTTGCAATTTTATCACAACGTGTTCTGATAAAATACATTTGTGGCTATTTGCACCCCATGACTCCCCCATGATCCCCCGTTACTGTATTTTATTGACAAGTAATGAACATAACATCATAAAATAGTTGATCCCGAGCTTTTGAGTATTCGGAAGCGACGCGGATGACCAAAGCCAATGAGTTATATGCTACCTGGGGGATAACCACCTCTTCAGATGGCTCAAATATCGATAATATATTTATCGATATCGGTATATTTTTAACATGCCTCAATTTGGATCGAAATAGTGCGAGTAAAACTTTGTTACAGTGTCCATTGATGAGTGTTCATTTTTCAAATTTATTTCAGAAAATGAAACTTACCCTTCATTGTTGCAATATTGGTTAAAGTAAATTTTCAAAAGCCTTTATTTCGATATTTAAGCAAATTTTATCAAATAAAAATAGGTGTCACACGTCAAAATAAATTATTCAAGTATCCACAATTCATGTTTAAGAAATTATGACGCCGGGATTTACATGTATCACCTAAGTAAATAACGTTTACCAAGAATGCCAGAAATAGTTACAAGCAAATCAGATTTTGACTTGCCAAATAATTGCATTTCATACATATTCATGTATTTAAATTATTTCAGTTTACGTCAATACTTACTACATTATTTTACATAACTTTTACATTCCAAACAACAGATTATAACTGAAATTATATAGCCTAATAAAAGAATGACAAAGCCCCCTGACAAATGCTCAATGCGCAATTCCATATACTGGGTTTCATAGTTGCTTCCGTGGTTTAAATAAATCTGAGTATTGTAGTTCAAATTTCGAAAAGCCTAAAAATAGTCATCATTTTATATCAAATTTGGTGTTAAATTTACCTCAGCCTGCCAAAAATAATCCAAACCACTTGCTTCAAAATTAATAAATGATTATTCAATACAGGAATTAGCACGGAATGTTTATAAGATAATATCGCACATGAGTCGAAAGCTAAATCCTCTTTCATTACAATAAACTTATCCAATCTTGATTGATAAATAACATCTGTGTACTCAGCCAGGGAAAAGCCTAAAAGTGCGCTTATAAAAAAAAACTAACTATATATTATAATGAATAGACTTTAACCAAGATCGAGATGATCAATTGCAATGGCTATATCATTGTTTTCACTTAGCACTGTGTTCAATTCTTCGGCGGTAAGTATTTCAAATGTATTCACTATATTTGCATACATTTCCTTTAACAGAATAAACATAATACATTAAAATTTTGGTAATCATTACATTATTTTTCAATTTAGGACACACCTGATCTACAGAACTAATATAAGCATGTGTTATTCCCACAATTCATATATTTGCATTATTCAGATCCCTTCCAGTCTCAATGTACTTCTCAAGCCTACAAAATGTTAATAATTAACCATGTATTATATCTTTTGTTTAGTTCATACGAAGGTTTTGTCATTATACTAGATAAAACACTGTTGTAATATGCAATGATTAATAACGCATAAAATAGGCATAATGTTCCTATAAATCGGTATTTAAAACGTACAGATTGTTGCCATAAAATACCAAACATGTAAAGCAAGAAGAGAGAGTAATTCCCGTTAATAGTATACCTACAAAATCCAATAAATTATTTGCTAAAAGAAACGCGTTTACTCACTTTTTATAAATATAATTAACTCCGTTATAAATAACGCTGAGAAACAACGTTGTACTCAGTACCAACAACCATAAATCTGTACTAAAAGGTTTCAAAAGTACAGATAACCCTGTCATCAGTCCTGGTTTTGGTACCAGAAATCTTAATGCATTTCTAAGTATAGTAATCGAGAAATCATATGCAAATTGTCTTCGTAAAAGTGGATAAAAACAAGCTAAAATTGGAAATAAACCGAGAAAATGTCCCAATAATAACTAAATTTTAATGTACCTGATCCAAAATCAGCTTCCTCTCTTATTACAAAACCCTTTACACCTGTAGCGGTAAAATTAGGGAATAATTTACCCCAATATTCTTCACTTTCGATTATTTTTCGGGAAAAATTGTGTTTGTCAACGAATGAATTAATTACTGATAGTTCTGCACCTAAATTCAACACTGAAATATATTTAGTATCATTTGTTTTTTTTAATAGTGATGCAATTGTTCATAACTTACCTAAATCAATATAAGGCAAAAAAGTGAATGTCGCAAGTTTTAATTCACGTCCCATAAAATTTTGCAACTTATTTGGAAATAAGTTTGCTTTATCTATTCGTTTTATTATGTTAGTATAGTCGCAAAATGTGGTAAGTCTTTGTAATCGGGTTGGCATAAATCCGACGAAATCATGAGTATAAAAAGTGTGACAATTTTTATTATCAGGTACCATTAACAAAATATTCGCGACTCTACGAAATTCGTCATGATGAAAATAGCTGTTGATATCGTTAATTGCTTGTCTTTCTATGAGAAAATATGATCTCTGATTAAAGATGTAGGAGTTTGATAAGCGAAGTATTCTTTCAATTGCAATTACATTTTTATGCAGTTCTTTTCCCTGTAGTAAAAAGCAATCGCATTTAATTTTATCGATAATGTTAATAGCAAACGAATAATTTAGTTTCACAACGGGAAATGAGATATTTATATTATTTTCTTCAAAGGTATAGACACAGGTATCGTTAGCAAAATATTTTAAAAGAATTGCGTTAATAGTTATTGAGGTTAGGCCTGACATTGTTAGAATGGTTCTGGGCTTTATTGAAAGTTTCTATTTATAATGACATTAGATAGCAAATCACTGAAAGCATTGTTGAATTGACGCAATCAATCTCTATTATTGTCGTAATTTTGATGGTTTTAATGATATTATGACACGTACCATAATATTATATCATATTATTCAGACATTTTACGATCATCAGGATTATGATGAACGACCCCAACAAGATTAATATAAATTGAAATATATTGAAAAAAAAAACGTGCAATTTCAGTGTTTGTATTCGTAAAATTTATATTTTATTCATTACTGCGTATTTTATTATTTATGTTTTAGGGTTAGTATAAAACCAAGGCATAAGGTTAAAATGCAAACGATTAATTCTAAATTATGTCCTCTATTGATGCCAATTTTTATTATTATAATGTTGATAGATAGAAATGTATGCATATAAAAGGGCAATTCTTATAGTTTTGTAGCGTAAATATTTTCCATGTTGTAAACAATTTTGATACTTTTAAATATCTTTAGGAATACAAATGTACTACTTTTAGGTGTCTTATTTTCACACTTTCCATAATTTTCTTCTTCTTGTTTCTACCTGTGTTGCCTTCGTAGAAAATCCAAGACTTTGTCACAGCTTTCGTTTTCATTCCTATTCACTCACTCTTACTTACTCTTACCTACTCTACTCTGTCTCTCTCTCTTTCTTACCTATCGCTATCAGAGGGAACTTACTCAGCCATTTCACCACCACCCTTATGCTTCTCTGCCTTTCTGTATTTCGCAGAGCTGGCTTGAGGGGTTGAATGAATTTCGATTCATTCTGTGACTAGCTCTGAGTAAGTTCACATCCATTTTTCTCTACCGATATTTCTCGCATGTAATCGTGACTGAACTTGCGTAACGTGTACTGTGACTCCATTTTGAACATCATAACTTTCGTGTGTGAATAAAGAACTTTTTACTTTCGAATACGTGTTAATTTGTAAGCATCATCGAACTCGCGTACCACACACAGTTTCATAGAGTTTCAATAGCTTGTGTAGCCAAATGAAAAAAAAAACACACGTACGGTTTGGCCATGTCAAATCGATTAGTTTTACAAATGTTTGTGCAAATCACGTAATGCTAATAATTGACGGAAAATAGTTAGCGATCTGAGATTCTATGATATAGATGTAATGCAGGAATATTCTAGAAAGTTCCCGAACCCAAACTCTGAGTTCAACTATGGGCTTTTTGTATTTTCATACAGTATGAGGCCAATAAGACTAATAAGTAATTCACCTATTCCCATAGACAAACAGTTTTCTTGATGTATGTTAAAGTATGTTTCAAGTAGCTGGATGAAAAATGACGAGTTTAGAGTACTCCTTTGCGGAGGTCAAATCACTTTTCAGTGTAACGTGCACGGCGCAATCTGCCCTCCTCTCTGCTGGAAGTGAATATGCGTGTGGCCATCAGGTAAGCAGATTAAGTCCGGGTGTTTATAGCAAGCATAATTTCGCGCCGCTTACGATTGTGATATGAAATAAAGTTAATACATTATTGGATCTTGTCTAGTCCACTTCTCTTTCCAAAGTTTAAAAATTCAATTATTAATAAACTAACTTAAATTTGTTGGAAATTTGCTAAATCCCTCCGAGAATATACACCCCTTACTCCTTGTCAGCAGAACGAACTTCCCCCTTCTTGCTGAATGTCGTCTGAAATTGTGAGAGAAGAAGAAGAGAAGAGATGGTGTCAATTGCTTTTAAACTTCCAACTTTAAGCAACTAGGATTATCGGGGATTTTTCGTATTAACCACGGACAAAATGGTTGGCCCGTGACTTTCAAAATATAGTAGATTTCCATGTATACAGAAATGTATGCACATAGCAATAGACTTTTCATAGTAATGCTGAGGGGAAATATTATAAGTTTGCTTATTGTTAGCTAAATTAATTCGTAGACTCACGTCCGCTTTAATCATTTCAAGTAAGATTAGATTAATACATGTCACGAAACTCCGATAATTCGATAACTTATTTTTAAACGGATCCATTTGTACTGACAAGTTGTGAGTAAATTCACTCAGTAACTAGTTCATCATGGATCCAATAAGTCTAGAAAATTTACTTTTAAAAATCGCAGAAGAACACAATATCGTATCTCCAAAAATTGTGTTTGCTGATTCACCAACCCATGGTTATTTCTCCAATGTGCATAGAATAACACTTAAAGATTCAGAGACTGACGACGAGTTGCACTTATTCAGTAAGGAAAAACCGAAAGAAATTCAAGACGGATTTAATTATTTTTACAAAAATGAAGCAGAGTTTTATAATAAAGTCGTCCAAGAATTTCAAGGATTACTAACGGTGAAAGAGCCATCACTACCGTTGATACCAAAATGTTATTATGCAAGTAATGATTTTATAATCCTAGAGGATCTCTTAGAAAGTGGGTGTAAGGTATGGAATCCTTTGAACACTCCACTTGATGCAATTCATATTAAAACAGTCCTAGAATCATATGCAAAATTCCACGCCTTTTCTTTTGCGTTGAAAAATAAAAATCTTGGTAAATTCAATTCAATTGGAGATCGATTTGACTGGTTTTTATCAAATCATGAAAAAATGATAAATAATGGATTTTATCAGAGTGTTGCTGAGAAATTAGCAAATTGTTTTGATGAAGACACGGAGATTCATTATATTGAGGCAATTACAAAATTTTGCACTTTGGATCAATTAGATTATCTACAAAAGTTAGACAATTGTAGAGACAATGAAGTTTATAATCATGGTGATAACTGGACGTATAATTACATGTTTCATTACCAGAACGATAATTGGCCAATGAAGGCTTACATTTTGGACTTTCAAATTTTTCGACGGACCACTCCCGTTTTAGATTTATCATCGTTTCTTACAATATGTGCTTGTTCGGATGATATTTCTGAGAAAATGTTGGATTATTTAAAATTCTATCATAAAAGTTTAGTAAAACATTTAACGTCACTTGACTGTCCCACTAACATCTATACGTGGGAGACATTAATGGATGAATGGCAAAAATATTCATTAAAAGGTTTAATGGTGGCAGCTTTACTTGGCAAAATGATGATTGCTAGCAAGGAAGAATTGGAGGTCAGAAGAAATATCGAACTTCCAGATAAACTCGATTTTATCTCATGTAATGAAACAATTTATCGGAAAAGAATGCGACTGGTAATTAAATATTTTTACGATACTGGAATCTTAGCTGGGTAAAGTATTGAAAATTTACAAAGTTTCTACTTAATTAGTACGAAATATAAAAGTTCAAATATTTGAATAACACCAGCGAATCTGTGCCTTATCTTAAATACCTGAGATATTTTACCATATAAAAAGCGTTCTCGTCACTATTAAACAACCAATTACCCAACAAAGGTCGAGAACTAATGAATCTAAACAAGCAATTAACTGACCTTAACAGTGTACAGTTAATATTTCACAATGGCACAAGTAAGTCTTGAAAAGATCCTACATCGTATCGCGAAAGAAGAAAAGTTTATATCACCAAAATTCGCATATTCTGATTCTCCAATTGTTGGCTACGTAGCCAGCGTACAAAAAATAATAATCACCGATTCAGAATCCGATAAAAAGTTATGTTTATTCAGCAAACAAACTCCCGAAACAGTACAGAAAGAATATGTGTATTTCTACAAAAATGAAGCAGTCTTCTACAATAATGTCATTCAAGCATTTCAAGGAATATCAAAGAATAATGAGCAAAAATCATTAATTCCAAAATGTTACTTCGCAAATGAACATTTCATTATTCTGGAAGACCTATTTGAAAGTGAGTACAGTGTTTGGAGTCAATTAAAAGAACCGCTTGATTCAGATCATGTTAATGTTATCCTGGAAGCGTATGGAAAGTTTCACGCATTATCTTTTGCATTAAAGCAGAAAGATCCCGAAAAATTCGCATCAATTGGGGATAGATTTGAATGGTTTCTCGAAAATCACGAGAGTTTGATGGCTTCCGGATTTTATAAAGGCATTACAGAGAACTTAGCTAATTGTTTTGATGAGGAAACAGAATTTCATTACATTGAAGCCATTGCTAATTACTGCAGCTTCGGGCAGGTGGATTTCCTGCAATATTTGCATGACGCTCGTGAAAACGATGTTTATAATCATGGAGATAACTGGACGCATAACTATATGTTTCGCTATGATGATAACAAACAATTGAAAGACGTTTCTATTTTGGATTTTCAACTTTTTCGAAGAACTACACCAATCGTAGATCTTTCCACGTTCCTCACCGTTTCTGCATGCACTGAAGAAGTCTTCGGATCAATTTTTGACTATTTAAAAGTATACCATCAAAGTTTAGAGAAACATTTGATCGCCCTCGATTGTCCTACAAGCGTCTATACCTGGGAAACGTTAAAAGATGAATGGCAAAAATACTCACTGAAAGGATTGATGATTTCTGCTTTAGTTGGTAAAATGTTAATTGCTGATAAAGATGAAATAGAACAACATAGACGTAAAGAGCTGCCTATGAAGTGGGATTTTGTCTCACGCAATGAAGAACTATACATAAAGCGTATGCGTATTGTCATAAAATATTTCTATGATAATGAAATGCTTACTCTGTATAAATAATAGACGGTTCAGTTTAATAAAATTATAATATTTAGCAATTGAAAACAATACAAGTACATGTGATCTTAAGACATTTTGCAAATGCATGTATAATCACAACTATTTACTTCTTAGTAGTTAACGTGGGAACGTGGCTGCTTTTCGCAAAATTATTCTTGTCGTCCTCATCACTGAAGTACTCGTCGAGATCTTCTGGTGGTTTGGGCGGCATAATTTCCGATTTGATTGCCCCAACATTGAGTTCTTTTGAATTTTTTACTTTTGGCTCCGAAACTTTGCCATAGATTGCCATTGCCTAAATTTAAAAATATATATTAGGGAATTTGTAATAGACAATTAAATTCATAACTTGTAATTTCTTAGGTAAGTATCCAAGAAAAAATTGAAATACGAACAAAAACGTAAATTAATCGTCCTTAATAAGACGTAACTATTAAACAAACGATTACCCAACAAAGGTCGAGTACCAATGAATCCAACAAGTAATTAACAGACCTTAATAGTGTACAATTAACAATTCACAATAGCTCAGGTAAGATTTGAAGAGATCCTTCAGCGTATGCGGAAGGAAAAAAGTTTATATCACCGAAATTCGCACATTAATTCATTGTTAATCAGATCAAAGTATGTTTGTGATAATTAGCAAATTATAAAAAGATCTATCTATTTATTCAGAAAATACTTCATTATCAAGCTAATTGATTATTCATTTAAACATAACTCATTGTTAGGTTAACTTGAACGACATTTTGAGATTATACAATGATAAAGATTGACAAATAAACACTTGTTAGTGCGATTAATAGATCCCCGAAGTTTACCGCACTAAGCGAAACCGAACTAAACAAACTTCTAAAATAAGAGGAATAATTATAATGAATCCTCAAAATTGTTTGAGCTACACCTATACATATTTTAATTTTCACCAAAAATTTGCATTATAATGTTTCAAATAATAGTGGGATATGAATAAAAGAACTAATTAAGTTTAAAATTAAATTTCGTCCCAAAAATTTATCAAACTTTAAGGGTACACTACATTTTTCTTTCCAAATCTGACGTGTGATAACCAAAAGCCTGTTTATCAAGACCCCGTTAACCGAGAGATACCTGTAATTACGTTCTAAAGTCCATCACTTCACAAATTTTATAAACTTTATCCAAGCATAAGCATCTATATTTTTAAAATTCAGAAAAATTTCTGATTACCTGTGCAACCATACTAGAAATATCACCAGCATTCGACGGCAGGATAAGCGTATTGGTCGTCTTGGCGAGTTTATTAAAGGCGTGCACGTATTGTTCAGCAATACTAAGTGACGCTGCGCTGGACCCTAGATTCTGCTCCAGTGCCTTTGCCACCAACTTGAGTCCCCCGGAGCGCGCCTCCGCCACCGACAGAATCGCGGCCGCCTCACCGGAAGCCTTATTAATTTGCTCCTGCTTCTCAGCCTCGGAGGCGAGAATCCTCGCCTGCCGCTTACCTTCGGCGACGTTAATATCTGCCTCCCGAACACCCTCCGACTCTAAGATAGCAGCACGCTTTTTCCTCTCCGCTTCCACCTGCATCTGCATGGCCTCCTGCACTCTGCTTGGCAGTTTAATATCACGAATTTCATACCGAAGGCATGTGATTCCCCAGGCTTCGCTGGCCTTGTTGATCGAGTCCACAATCGATACATTTAGATTCTCCCTCTCACGGAAGACTTTATCCAACGAAATTTTTCCGAGTTCCGAGCGCATTGTCGTTTGAGCGAGCTGCGTAATAGCAAATTCAGGGTCCTCAACCCCATAACTAGCGAGGTATGGATCAATGATTCGCAAATAAAGCACCCCGTCGATGTTCAGTGTCACATTATCTGAAGTAATTGCACTTTGTTTGGGCACATCTATTGCAATTTCCTTCAAACTTTGAACGTATTTTACCCTATCGATGATTGGAATCAATAGATTCAATCCAGGATCGAGGATCCGATGAAATTTACCCATACGTTCAACGATCCATGACTAAAACCTACGTTTTTTACACAACTGAACAGAAAATCGCAGATTTTTACGAACCTCTTGCTGAGGGACAAACATAACTATTGTATTTATGGGAGTAGAAGATCTATTTCTCACTTGATTGATGAAGTTAAGTCCCTGTAAGAGTTATCACGAAATAAAACCCCATATAAATTTTGGAGATCTTGTACATACCGCATTTTTGCGAGTAGTTTTAGCCAAGAGTCGAATTCCTGGTGCTGATATCATCTTGCAGCCTCAAATACCGATCGTTCTCGATTTTAATTTGCGCATATAATTTTCATAACCTGAATTTTGCCAAACCCCCGACAAAAACGCTTGAAATTTTGATAAAAACATTTTGACAATTCTGCGTGATCATATATGCTAAATTATTTAGTTTAACAATATACCGATAGGTGGTGAACATATATTCTTTGATTATTTATGATATGAAATGAGTTATTGTCATTTTGCTACCTAAAAATTCTGTTTTCGATTTTTATTTGCCCTTATAAATATATATAAGTAAAATTATTTAGTAAATAATTTACCGGGCATTTACAAGCGGTTAAAAATTGAACTAATATTGTCTAAGATGTCAATATTTGACAGATGACGGAAACGAAATGAGAGTGTAAAGGACAATGATGCGCTATACACGAAACCAACACGAACGCCAGTAATTGTTTATTATGATGGAGATAAATTGAATAAAGAGCGTAATGAGCCGGAAGTGCGCTGCGAAGGGAGCCGCCTGAGGTTCCAAACACGTCGTGGTGCGCCTGACATTGAGATTGGCCGCGCGACGCGCACTACTCGCTTGCAATTAGATTCGTTGTTTGGATTTGTCATGCGTTAGGCTGTAATCAGTGCCGTGCGTTAATAGCCTATCATTCAAGCATTCGATGAGATATGAGGAAACACAATGCGTAGGGCAAGGTTGGTACATAAACTGCTGTTCCTTGGATTCTTCCTGAGCAGAGCTGCGTGTGATGCAGGTGAGTCAAAACAATTGCTTTCGCAAAACTTTGTTTGATGACAATTTCTTTTAGGAAAAGAGTGCTATTCAGATCTACTCGATGCTGGCTGTCCTGAGGCTGAAACCTGCGTGAGCACTGAGCAACAGGCACAAGGTGTGTGCAGATGCCTGCCCGAATTCCAGCGGATTGATAATGTTTGTGTGCGGACGGCGAGTGGTGGTGCAGATCATGCAAGTGACCAGGGCCATCCCTGGGTATGGACGTTCTCGATACTGATACTCATTGCCATTGTGATAGTAGGTGTTTTTGCCATGTATAAGCTAAGAGTGGTTGAGTGGGTGAGGTGCAAATTGAGCCAAAGATATAACAGAAGCTTTGATGATGTCATGATCGGACAGGATGATTAACTTTCGACAATGCCTCTCTTGCGTGTGTATCTAATACCAGTATGATTTGCGTGAGCGTATCTACTGCATTCCTATTTATTTATTTTAAAACTCTTGTTCAATGCTGCTGTGGAAATGTATATTAGTTCACCATTTTTTGTATCATATGTGGTTTATTTCAAGTTTAAGCCAATAAATTGTAATTGCGTTTGATGAAAATTGTCTGTTTACCACTCATATTTTTTTAATTATCTGTGGAATCATTGATAAGACAAAAGTGTTTGTTACATTATTGTATACTATTAGTTCTTACAAAACAACAATGATTTTTTCATAGAACAATGGAAAACCCTGAGAATTACAATGTAAAATTTTATGAATCATATTTTCGCGAAAAAAATTCAGCATGATTCTTTCCAACAGGATATTACGGTGCTATTTTGTCATAATTATTCATGTAATGGAACAATGATAAATATAATACAGTTTTCAAACCAACAGGCTCAACAAAGTCCTGAAATTTTGGTAGATTGCTGTTTATTCTTTACTATACCAAAGATGGATCTAGCAATAAGGGTAATTCATATGATCTACTTACAAAGGTGAATTCATAAAGCAGAAACAGTTAACCTTACGACCATTATGTGACTTTTCCGATATTATCAACTAATTTTTAAAGTTGGTGACACTTCACACAACATCTCAGCACAAGCATTTCTAACCTGAAATTTTTGAGAATCACACCCAATATCAATACGAAAAATGTGCTATACGCTTTCATACCGTAATTCCTGTTTATAATTAGTTTAAGGAAATCATATAACTTCAACATGATCAAAATTGTAATTTTAACACTATTTTTCATTCATGGTGTTCTATCAGCCGGGTATACATCACAAGTAAGCTCTTAATTACCTAATTCTAATGATTCTTTACCTGTAAATGAATTTTATAGTTTGAAGAATTTGCAAACCGTTCTAAAGGACACACTAATAACTGGGCTGTCCTGGTCGACACCTCACGCTTCTGGTTCAACTACAGACATGTTGCAAACGTACTATCAATCTACCGCAGTGTAAAACGTCTTGGAATCCCCGACAGTCAAATCATTCTAATGATTGCTGATGATATGGCATGCAATCCACGAAATCCAAGGCCTGCAACCGTTTTCAATAATGCCAATCAACACATTAACGTGTATGGTGATGATGTCGAAGTGGATTACCGAGGATATGAGGTTGATTTTGAAATTACATCTCTATGCCGTATTGTAAATGAAAATTCTAGGTAACTGTTGAGAATTTTGTGCGACTACTCACAGGTAGATTATTACCAAGTACACCAAGATCCAAGCAGTTGTTAACTGATGAAGGCAGCAACATTTTGATCTATTTAACTGGCCATGGGGGTGATGGCTTCCTGAAATTCCAAGATTCGGAAGAGATTACCAGCCAGGAAATGGCTGATGCCTTGGAACAAATGTGGCAGAAACAGAGGTACCATGAAATTTTCTTCATGATTGATACATGCCAGGCTGCTTCAATGTACGAGAGGTTTTACTCACCAAATATTTTGGCAGTCGGAAGTAGTTTGGTTGGAGAGGATTCTCTTTCTGTATGTATATGATTACATTCATGATACATTAAAATTACATTTAACATATTTTCAGCATCACGTTGATCCTGCTATTGGCGTTTATATCATTGATAGATATACGTATTATGCTTTAGAGTTCTTGGAAAGTGTTAGTTTGGATTCTTCAAAGACTATGGGGGAATTTGTAAGTTCGTTTTGAATAATTTCCAAGGTAATTATTTTATATACATTTTTAGCTCCAAGTATGTCCGAAGAGGGTGTGTATATCAACGGTAGGCGTCCGGAAGGACTTATTCGGACGTAATCCATACAAAGTTCCAATTACTGATTTCTTCGGGTCGGTGCGTCCGATTAAGTTTATGGATAAATTGGTTAATAGTACCCTCGTACTCTATGAGAAGCCAAAGATAATAGTGAGCGATACAACCAAGTTCAAGTATATTCCGCCATTAACTTTTACGTAATTGAAACTAGTTGAAATGAGACTGTAACCGACATTAAAAATAATTAATTGCGTCAACAATGCGTTTTCATTCTATGCTATGAATTTTAGAATTTAATTGTACTTATTTCAGTGTCAACATTTCGAAAGTATCAATTCGTTTTGATAGGTTGAATACAAGTTGAATATCGATGTGTATTAATATAGAAAAATGCTTAACAAGGAACGTCTACGCATTGTCCGACTTCGATTTGAATGAAAATTTTTGAACATGTTGAAATAGTTCTGTTAAAGGGATTTTTCGCGCTCTTGGGAAGTTTGCCATCAAAAAATCAAAGTTTGGTCACAAATCTAAGGCGGGCAACGCGGGAACACTTCCTTGTCACAACATACCTCCACGAATGTTAGGAAAGATGACAAAATTAATAACAAAGAAATAATTATGTATGCAACTTTGCCTTAAATTTGCTTCTAGGTTGAAGTTTCATATGCTTCAACCAACGAAAATATCTAGAGAGAAGGACCTTTCGTGAAGTTTATACTTCGCGCTTGCAGATGGCGGTATCGAAGTATGTAGTATCGATACCAGAAATAGCGAAAAAAAAAGTTTTGAATTGATTTAGTTTCAATGAATTTATATTTAAATTCCTAATAATTAAAAGCTTGGAGTAATAATTTAGCTATTTTTTAAAATGAAATTCTAAAAATTCCATAAACAAATTTAAAATAATCAAGTCATACTGGTAAAAAAAACACATTGGTAAAATCTTCCCAGGCCTTGATAATAACAAAAAAATAGAAAACACGGCTATTGCATTTTATGACATCATTCAGTACTTTCGGTACCATCCTGGAATTTTTAGACATAATTAAGCCCTTCGTGATTACCCGGAACAAGCATTGATCCCAATGCAGCCGTCCTCGAGTGCGGGCAGCCTTCCCTCGCGGAGTGGCAGCAAAGTCGCGATGAAAAACAAGGTTCAGACGAGCATGTTGCGCGACGAAAAGGATCGCAAGAAGAAAAAGCGTAAGCGCAAGGAGTCTTATGCGATTTACATTTACAAGGTGCTGAAGCAGGTACATCCCGATACGGGCATCTCTAGCAAGGCGATGAGCATCATGAACTCGTTCGTCAACGACATCTTTGAGCGCATCGCTGCCGAAGCTTCACGTCTGGTGCACTACAACAAGAAGGCCACGATCACCAGCAGGGAGATTCAGACTGGTGTCCGCCTTCTGTTACCCGGCGAATTGTCCAAGCATGCAGTTAGTGAGGGCACTAAGGCGGTGACCAAATACACGAGCACTAAATAAGTAGTCCCTGGATGTTTCATCAAGTATATGAAAATGTATTTTGCACCTTTTTCTATACTACTTCTCTAATGTATGTGCACTTGGAAAATACAGAAATTAATAAGATAAATGTATGTTATTTGTGGGGTCCCATACATAGAAAGCGTTTCAAGGGTAAATGCATTTATATCATGACAAATTGTGCAATGGCACTGAAAGCTATTCTGGATGAGCAGTGCGAGTCACTTGTGTATCACAGGCATGTAAAAGACTTTCCCTTCTAGGACGCTAGCTATCCCTTACTGAATTTAAGAGGGAGTCGATCAAGGAGATTCTTTTCGAAGGTAATCTCCGTTACTGACCCATTGAATTGATCCATGAACAATAAACGAAAGATGGTCGCAGAGTCATTGTGTCATTGACCGTGGTGGATTACTAAAAAATCTAGAATAGTGACGGTTACGAAACAGAAATGTGTTCATTGGACAAATGGAATGCAAAAGTATTCATATGTCGTAGCGGCGTATTCGATTTATTGTTCATGATTAACGCTACCATAGTCACCATTTATGTCAGAAAAGGACATACAATTTTTAACATCTACCTTTTTAATTGAAAATTTTTGCTCATTTTCGAGCAAAAAAAATATATGGCAGATAAGGCGGCAAAGAAAGCTCAAGAGAAGGAAGAGACAAAAAACCTCCGGGTGTGGTTTCAATTCGCCATGGGAATTATCGGTAACAAGTAGTCATTGCGAGTGAACACAAACTTAATATGCCCTTATATTCAGTTGCCCTCGGAGGATTTATGTGCGGCACAGCTGGTGGTTGGTCGTCGCCAGCAACCCAATTACTCAAAGAGAACGGCATTACTGAAGATGTGCAGATAGCGTGGATAGCAGGCATTTTTGCGATCGGAGCATCTATTTCGCAATTTGCTATCCTCGGTTTCATCGCTTGTTTGGGTTTAAAATGGGCGATAGTGGTATCACACATCATAGTAATTTCAGGATGGGTTGGGGTTACGCTGACTTATAATTACTACTGTATAATAATATGCCGAATTGTTTTGGGTATGGCTGGTGGTTTCGCCGTAGCGTCTACAACGTACATTGGCGAAACGGCGCACAAACGCTATCGGGGCACTATCGGCGTCTTTTTTCAGCTATTCGTCACATTGGGCGTTCTATTTGCATTCGTATTTGGGAATATGTATATTCTTAATGCAGCTTGTGTGTCCGGCAGCGTTATTGGATTGATATTAACAGTCCTCTTCGTGCCTGAGTCGCCATATGCGTTGATGAGGAAGGGAAAAGCTGAACAATTCGCAGTGGTGATGCGAAAGTTTCGAGGAAAGGATTACGACTACAGTGCGGAAGAAGCCGAAATTAAAGCAGTGATTGAGAAGAAAGAATCATGGAAAGAGGGTTTGAAGGATCCTCTAAACTGGCGAGCCTTTGCCGTTTTACTAGTGCTGCATTTCATTCAGCAATTTTGCGGAATCAACGCAATCCTCTGCCACACGGTTACCATTTTCAAATTATCAAAGACAGATATCGACAGCAATCTATCTGCGGTGCTTCTCGGAATCACACTAGTGGTATTTTGTGTGGTTGCAGCCCTTACGGCGGATCGCTTAGGGCGCATTATTTTATACATTATCTCACTACTAGTAATGGCTGTTTCACTGGCTGCCACTGGCATGTTCTTTCTCTTCGACGATGAATGGAAGGAGACAATGTCGACCCTTCCAACAATTGGTCTAGTTATTTACATTTGCGGGTTTTCAATCGGCGTTGGACCATTACCGTGGGCTATGTTGGGCGAGTATCGCCTAGTAACTGCAAAACGATAATGAGTTCAATTATTGCGTCAACAAACTTCTCCTTGTATTCTTAACTGCTTACATGATGCCTATTTGCCTGAGTGCATTCAATCCAGCGTATATGTTCTTCGCATTTGCAATAGTTTGTGTACTCGGTGTTGTCTTTGTACTTTTCTTTGTAGTTGAAACAAAACAGAAATCATTGGAGCAAATTCGAAATGATATTGAAAACTTTAAAATTGGAGATTATTTAAGGAAGAAAGCTGCCTAGAATTGTGCTTTGAACTGAGTATTTCTGCCAACACGTTAGACGATAAACTGTTTGTTGAAATTAAACGCAAAGATTACTAAATCATATTTTGTAATCTTTATTTAGACAGTGGCTGCGTGCAGGTGATCAATGAGTGACAATACATAACTCCAGTAACAATAGAATAAGGTAGTATGTTAATAATCATTGTGATTAAGCAGAGCACAGCGCGAGTGTTGAAAAATAGTGTGAGCATTAAGAAGTTCGGTGAACGAGTGACAGATTGAAGAAAATTTATGAAGTTTGAAGGTACATGTAAGGTTGTTCTAGACGGCTTAGTAAATCATTGGATTCGAATTGGTGGCTGTGGCATATTCATCTCGGGGGATGGGGCCGCCTAAAAATAGTGGCAAAGTAATTGGAAATATTTGTGTATATCGTCTTGGACAAGGAACAAGATTTAGGACGGTTACGTAATAAACTAAAGTTAGTACTAGAAGTTTGACGTGAAATGAAGAGACACATAAAATTGATTAATAATGTCAAATAAAAAGTCTAGAAGAAATACAAAATACATTATTTGCTCCGCTATAAGTGTATGGTAGTGCACAAATGCAACTAAAACATAAGACTAAATGCATGAGCATATATTTCCCGTTAGGCTTGGCAAGTTGTGAGGAAACATTTTCCAGGCGTAGCTTAGGCGCCAAGGCGTCGTGCAACCACTTGTAGGTTTAAGAGAGATCGTCTTGTTCCTATACGATATCTTTATTGTCCACTTGACGGTCCTGGGCTTACAAAAAACGAAAAACGTAAGGGCTCACGTACATGTGGTGCAGACTATACCATGAATTTCTTTACACCAGACTAAAAACTGATAATTTGACTATACACATGAAAAAGGGCTCTATCGTTCGTCGTTCGTTGGCCGTTCGTAACACATTCCATACCAGAAAGTATCGATACTTTACGGAGTTTTGACACCCGTAGGTACACCAATCAATACCGACATCAATGATACGTTCGAAGGAGCGTAAATTAGCGCTCGAACCATATGTTTAATAATTATTTGCTCGGAAACCGATAGTGGGTTCTACGATTTTCACCCTTTCTCGGTAATATAGTATTCGACAGTCCACATACTAAATAAAGGTTACAATATATTATTTACCATTCTTCACGTTTAATTTCAACAACTATTTGTCGCCTATCGATTTGGCAGTTATGCTCAGTTCAAATTCTAATCATGACTAGGTAACTTTCTTCCTTAAGTAATCTCCAATTTTAAAGTTTTCGATATCATTTCGTATTTGCTCCAGCGATTTCTGTTTCGTTTCAACTACAAAGAAAAGCACAAAGACTATTCCCAGGACACTCACGATTGCAAATGAGAAGAATAAATATGCTGGATTAAAGGCATTCAGACAAATAGGCATAATATAAGCAACTAAGAATACAAGAAAGTAATTCGTTGCCGCGATAATAGCGCTCATTAAAGTCTTGCAATCATTAGGCAGGTACTCGCCCAGCATAGCCCATGGTAATGGTCCTGTGCCCATTGAAAATCCGCATATGTAGATAACTAGACTAATTGTTGGAAGAGTAGACATTGTCTGCTTCCATTCATCGTCGATGAGAAAGAACACGCCAGTGGCCGTCAGTGAAACAACCATAATTAGGAGTGAGATAATGTATAGAATAATGCGTCCCAGGCGATCTACCGTAAGGGCAGCAATCACGCAAAATACTACTTGTGCGATGCCGAAGAGTACCGCAGATAGATTGCTATCGATATTTGTTTTAGACATTTTGAAAATGGTAACCGTATGGCAGAGGATTCCGTTAATTCCGCTGAATTGCTGAATGACATGCAGTGTTAGTAAAACGGTAAAGGCTCGCAAGTTTAGAGGATCCTTCATGCCCTCTTTCCATGATTCCTTATTCTCAATCGCTGCTTTGATTTCGGCTTCTTCCGAACTGTAGTCGTAGTCGTTTCCTCGAAACTTTCGCATCACCTCCGCGAATTGTTCAGTTTTTCCTTTTTTCATCAACGCATACGGTGACTCGGGCAGGAAGAGCACCGACAATATCAATCCGAATACGCTGCCGGACACACAAGCTGCATTAAGAATGTACATATTCCCGAAGACACCAAATACGAATGCAAATAGAATGCCCAATGTGACGAATACCTGGAAAAGTACGGCGATAGTGCCTCGATAGCGTTTGTGCGTAGTTTCGGCGATGTACATTGCGGACGCTACGGCGAAACCACCAGCCATACCCAACACAATTCGGCATATTATTATACAGTAGTAATTGTAAGTCAGTGTAATTCCAATCCATCCAAAAATTACTATGATGTGTGATACTACAATCGCCCATTTTAAACCCAAATAAGCGATGAAACCGAGGATTGCAAATTGCGAAATCGATGAACCGATCGCAAAAATGCCAGCTATCCACGCTATCTGCACATCTTCAGTAATGCCGTTTTCATTGAGTAATTCGATTGCTGGCGACGACCAACCAACAGCTGTGCCGATCATAAAACCACCGAGGACAACTGGATTTAAGGGCATAGTTAGTTTGTGTTCATTCGCAATGTCTACTTGTTACCAATTATGCCTATAGCGAATTGATACCACACACGAAGGTTTTTTGTCTCTTCCTTGTCTTCAGCTTTCTTTGCCGCCTTATCTGCCATGACTTTTTTGTTCAAATGTGAGTCTATAGAAATTAGAAAAAATGTATGTGTGTTTAAAATTATATAGTTTCCTGACATTAATGGTTACTATGGTACCGTTAATCTTGAAAATTAAATCTAATTCGCCGCTTTGATAATTGCCTTTTTCGACATATTTATGGGCTAGAAATTATGATGAGGTTGGATAACAAAGTTTTATTCGTAAAGACAAATATGAAGGAGAGCAGAGCGGGAGGGTTGAAACGTGAGCACGAAGAAGAACCTTAAGATGCTCGTGAAAGATGTTCTAGACGACTTAGAAAGGAGTAAGTGGATTCATATTGGCTGAAGTGACTTGGTGAGGCAGTCTCCGATAGGGTGACATAATGTCAGTAGGAATGGAGGGAAAGTCACTGGGAATGCCTGGGAGCTATAAAGAATGGTATTTTTATAAGGGATACATTTTTGGAACTAGCAAGGATGATTCCGGCTTGAGCTTGAGGAAACGTGTTGGACAAGGGTTATAATCATGAACATAAGCTGGTTTGAAGGAATGGAAAATTGTGCTTTATTACAAGTGTATCAACCTGTGGCGGTCTAGACCACACATTAACATTAATTAGATTTTGTATTTCTTCAAGGTTTTTTTCCACTGTCTAATTTTACGAACCTACACATCTCTTTCCAATCTTTGCATGCATTCCAAGCGCAGGTATATCTTCTCTTCGACCCTTGCGCTCTTTCTCTGTCTTACTTACACTATCACTCTTTCTTTGATGCACCCTCGAGGTCTTTATATTTCTTTACCTCGGGGAGTTAGTTTTCTGCTACCGCACGCGCAACATCGCTGTTCCCTTCATCTTCCCATTGTCAACTTTTTCTTACTTACTGTGATAAATAAACTATTCGTCATTCCTAAACAATTGCATCATTACTCGCAATCAACAGCACACCGTACCCCACTTACCAGCAAAGAGAACGTGAACGCAAGTTTGGCAACAATTAAAATGAAAACAATCAAAACTCAATTATTCAATCTGATGTAATAAACTAATGCCACTCCCTACTTATTTATCATCAGACGTAAGTTGTAATTTCATGGATATTTCAATTAGCATGATTTATCCAGAGTTTATTGTTAACCAAAACAGCAACTCTCTCTGCATCCTTTCACAATGAACAACTTTTATGACCTTCATTGACATCGCTAAAATGCAATTTTTAAATTAGTTTTAGAAAATATCCACAAATTGCGATCTTTGAATAACTGTTGCAGCTTTATTAATGGTCTCAAAAATTTAGAGATTACTTCATTTGAAGAAGCTATTTTTGAATTGTTTTCACAAGAAAATGAAACAAAAAATTTATCGCAGTGTTGCAACTCGATGTATTTAGGCTGCTTCCTTCTTCCTGCATAACGCTCCAATCTTGTGACTCGCAATATCTGCTCGAATCTGCTCCAGAGTTTTCTGATTAGTTTCGACCACAAAGATCAACACAAAGAAGATGCCCAATAAGCAGATAAGCGCAAAGCCGAAGAATATTATAGAAGGTTCCATATTTGACATCATCACGGGCATCAGCCAAGAGGTAGCGAACGCCAGGAACCAATTGATTGACGCGATAATAGTACTCATCATAGTCTTAGCATTGCTCGTCAAATATTCGCCGAGCATTGCCCATGGTAACGGCCCGGCACCTAACGAAAACCCGCAGATATACAGAACCAAAGCAATTGTAGGTACCAGTGCCATCGAATCCTGGGTCTCATCATCCACGGCAAAGAACACACCGGTCATTACCAAACATACACACATGATCGCCAGGGATACTACGAATAACAGTATACGTCCTGCTCGATCAACAGCGATGGCCGCCACTACACAGACGAGCACCTGAGCAACACCGATGATGATCACAGAGAGATCATCGCTTATTCCGGTACCAGACTTTCGGAAGATCGCGTGCGCGTGGTACAGAATCGCGTTGATGCCAGAGAGTTGTTGAATCACGTGCAGCACCAGCAAGACACCAAAAGCACGCAAATTGATAGGATCCTTAAATCCATCCCTCCACGATTCTTTATTCTCGACGGCTGCCTTCATCTCGGCCTCTTCTTTGTTGTAATTATAATCGGGGCCACGAAACTTCTTCATTACTTTCGCGTACTTCTCGGTTTTTCCCTGCTTCATCAGCCGGTAAGGAGAATCCGGCACGAAGAGGACTGTGCAGATTATGCCTAGTATGCAACCAACTCCGCATGCAATGTTTAAAATGAGCAGGTCTTTTAACGCACCTATGACATATGAGTATAAGATGCCGCCAGTTATGAAGAGCTGAAAGAACACGCCGACCGTGCCACGATGGCGTTTATGAACTGTTTCTCCAATGTACGTGGGACACGCCACGCAGAAACCACCCGCCATTCCGACGATTAAGCGCCCAATAAGCAGCATATATAACTGGTTCGACAGAGCCAGCGGCACAAATCCAATCAGAACGACAATATGTGCTACGACGATGGACCACTTCAGACCAATGAATGCTATCAGCCCCATGATGATAAACTGGGCGATTGCAGCACCAAGGGCGAACACACTCGACACCCAAGAGAAGTCCATATCTTTGATACCTTCCTCTTCCAGCAAACCGCCTGCTGGGGAAGACCAGCCAATCGCTGTGCCGCAGACAAACCCGCCAAGCACAACTGTGAACAACCCCACTCGAAATAGTTCGAAAAAGTTAATTCATTAAGAAAATACGTACCAATGATACCAACAACAAATTGAAAGCCAACCTTGAGATCTTTAGTCTCTTCTTTATCTGCCATTTTTGGTAACCTTTTGTAAAATGTTTATAAAACGTATTTGTGTCCAACGACCCTTGCCACGAAAACGAAACAAGAAGTCTATATGCGTGTATGTGTGAAATGTGTTGATATTTGCCACAATGTGCGGATAAATGATAAATGTCGTCATTTATGTTATATGGCTCATTGTTAAACTATTAATGCTTCACGATCGCAGCAAATGTAGATAAATTTCGCACAGTTTTTGTGCAGAACACAATAAATTTACTTAGGATGTGCGACACGCGTACTGACTGATTGTTACGCGTTGTTTAACAGTTTTAGGCTTTGTCATTTCCATCGCCTTCTGTTAAATATTTCATGAATGACATATTATTTTTAAATATCGGCT
>JAODAC010003913.1:8723-33831 GCA_027575185.1 Mimaenictus wilsoni
GCGGCGGCGGCGGCGGCGTAACCGCCGGCACCGTGGGCAGCAGCAATAAAGCAGATTTTAATGCGATGCTTGGAAAATTGCCACTTTCGCTACCTTTTTTCGCGAGCACACCACTTTTTTTGATGGACGGGGAGCGTATTCACGCCTGAATGGAGCGCATGAGTGGCGCACTTCTTGGCGCTTTAAGCGATGACTATAATGCGCTATAATTTTATATAGCACTTTATGCGATTTTCCTACGCCGTGTGCGTCTATTGTGCCACTTTTTTGCGTTTCGGGTTAGCCTCTACAGAAAAGCAGCAGCCTCAAAAGTGGGCAAAGGGCGACACAAGCGGCGAAAAAGGAAGTGTTTAGAGCACTTGCTAAACAAAGTTCAAGATGGATGATGAATTACAGAATACATTGTTGAAAACTGAGGTTAGATTAGTAATTATGTTGTTCATGAAGATTTTAACCTTGCTTCGTGGCAGTTGAGAACTTGGAAGTGATTTTTTCGATGTGAAAATTAAATTTGCACTTCGAGCCATTGTAACTTTCGTAAATGTTGGGAGAATTTGACGACAATTTCACAGGATATTTTCGGAGGAAGTATCTTTGAAAAAATAAAGAGCCTTTCAATTTCCAACCATTAGTTTAAGAGTTAACGCGGTTTAAACATTAATTAACACAAATTCCTCATAAAAAGCACGTGCCTCTTTAAAGCAGTTTTTTCTGGAGACATCCTATTCAAATATTGTTGAATTTCTCGATTTCTGAAGTTTAATAAACGAGGAATCTTCTAGTATTAAAACCTTATTGATATTTATTCTGAATATTCCTTAATCTTTCTTTAACAAACCCTGATGCATCGTAGTGATATTTTTCGACTTCATATTCTGCTTTTTCTTCAAACCATCAAAACTTTCCGTAAATTTCCGTAAAAATCAACAAAAATCTTACCGTATATTTTTGCAAGATGTATCCTTTCAATAATGAAGAATAATTCCTGTTAAAACTATTAGTTTCTCAGATATACCGATTTAAACTTGAATTCACCAAAATATCTCCCATAAATCACGTTGGATTTCAAGGTCGCTTTTTTCTAAACATCCTGTATAAATATTGTTGAATTTCTCAAAATATGAAGTATAATAATCAAAAAAATCTCATAGTGTTAAAACATTTTCGATATTTCTTCTGAATATTCCTTAATCTTTCATTAAAAAATCGATGCATCGTAGTGATATTTTTGGACTTCATATTCTGCTTTGTCTTCAAACTATCATAACTTTGGTAATCTTCGGTGAAAATCAACAAAAATCTTACTGTATATTGTCAGAAGACATATCTTTTCAATAGTGAAGAACATTTCCTGTTTGTTCTATTAGTTTATGAGATACAGCGATTTAAACTTGAATTCACCAAAATATCTCACAAAAATCACGTTCGAGTTCAAGGTCGCTTTTCTCAGAACATCCTGTATAAATATTGTTGAATTTCTCAAAATATGAAGTATAATAATCAAAGAATCTCATAGTGTTAAAAGATTTTCGATAGCTCTTCTGAATTTTCATTAATCTTTTATAAAAACATATCAGACTTTTTAGGTATGAAGATTATCCAGATCGAGCATTTCTAGGTGTTTCTTATTCCTCTGAAGCATGAAGTACCCTTAAATATCTCGGTTTAGCCATTATTAGAAATTCTCGCGTCTCCTCCGGACGCCGAAGAGCCTCCCTAGGGAGCCGCACCACTCTGACCTAAACTAAAGGAAACTACAAGACATATACATAAAGACATTCTTTAATCTATTCCATAACCTAGAAAAGATTGCAATTTTCGTCAGATCAGTTATTAAAAACTAATCCTTTAATTACGCTGTAATTAATACACGTAGATAAAGTACGCTTCGAGATCAAGATCTAAGTATCGCTCCGAGAGTGGCTGGCAACAAGATGGCTTCTGTTTCCAACACATTTAACCTCAGTGTTGGCCTAGATTTGCATGTTTATTAACACAGGCAATTAGCGTGGAGATGATTTTATTGCGGAGTTGCGCAACGGGCGAAGATCGCGGGATCATGGCAGATGCGCTCACGATGCGGTGTTCAGCAGGCATTAGCTGTCGGTGTCCGTCTCTTGGCAAACCGAATTATTGTTGCTCTTCGCCGGGTCGAGGGATATCCTAGCCTGGCTGGGAGCAGACACGACCGGCACAAAGGGGTGCGCTTTGCACGGATGCGGACAACAGGGCTGAGGGTTGACTCCCGCTCAACTGCCCTCAACCCCGACGTCGGGCTTCAACTTCCACCTCGGATCTCAGCTTTCACAGGCACAGAGTAGTACATTATCTCCTCGCTAACCGTTGAGTGTAATTTGCAATCAAGTTTGAATCAGGTTTGTGCAATTGAAACTCTATCGATATTAATATCGCAATTATTTCGGATTGCTTGTATCTGCTTTCAATACTGACTTGGAATGGACTTAATCTTCTTCACTTGTTCTTCACTCGTCTTTTTTATAATGTGTTCTTAATCAGATAAAGAAAAGTAAAAATATATATGTGTTATCTGTCAAGTTGAAGAAAAAGACACATTGTACAAAAAGAAAAATGAGAATCGTACAATTAGTTTCTGAGATATACGCTGCCAAAAATCGTAATGGCTCTCGACTTGCATTCTCCAGCTTACACCTCCCCAAAGGCAAGGGCGTTTATAGAAATTTCACTTTAAAAACTTAGTTTGTAGATTGTAAGAGGGCCAGTGAGGGAGCAAGCTTGTTGCAGCTATGGAAAGAAGGAAGACTAGGCTCTAAGAAGCTAGCTAGGGCTTTTAACTATGTAGCATATTGCTTAGGCACTTCAGTATATAAGGGCCTTTAACCAATGAAAAAGTCCGTTCATATTCAAGATGTCCAGAACTTGTTGAAACTATATATGTTATCTCGCAAAGTGAAACAAAACACACATTTAAAAAAAAAGAAACGTGAGAATCGCAGAATTATTTTCTGACAAAATAATCTTAATAATAACAATCAAAAATCGTAACGGATCTCGGCTTGCATTCCCCAGTTTACTTCTCCCAAAATACGAATAGAAGTGCGAATAGAAGTTTTACTTCAAAAACTTAGGTTATAATGGGCCAGTGGGGAAGCAAGCCTCTTGAGAACTGCGATCAGACTGATCTATTGTTCTACCACAACTACCTAACAAGAATGGAGCTTTCGCTGACTTGCACGAGCTAATTATGTGCTCGGATGCCTCGCCGTCCTGGTGACATAATCTGTATATTTCCCAGTCCCATCCTTTTCAGATGGTACCTTATTATACAATGTCCTATTAGGACTCCAGTGAAGATTTTAACTCGTTCCATGACAGTTTTAGTACCTTTTCTATCTGTTGTTATGAGGTTTTAGTTGTCGTTTTGTCTGCTGTCTCATGCCGAGAGTGTTTTCCCACTGTTTTTGTTTTACCTCCTCTTCCCATAGATGAATCTCCCTCTTCTATATAGCAATGGTGAGTACACAAAAGAAGAACCCATTTTGTAGACTCCCCATGAGGTCCCTGGGCCTTGATTCTTGCCCCTGACTCGGTTAGTTTATCAGCAATTTCATTGCCAGATATGCCTTTGAGGTTTGGAACCACAAAGCTGTTGGCCTTCAAAAACTCGAGCTTGGAATCTTCAAACCAACTTTAGAGCTAGTCTCAGGCTTACATTCTATACTATCATGTAAAATTCTTCCCTCTAAATCCATTTTTAAATATATCAAATCTTTTAACAATATTTAATGATGAATTATTTGCTTGGGTTGGTTTCAGTTCCAATAATACCAGAATTCCTCTATGATATGAACCATCCAGATGCACCACTGGACGCTCAGGTGGCACCCACCACGCCACCCTTGTGCGAAATGCGGCAAGAAAGCAACCACACTGAAATCAACACCACCATCGCACCGCAACAGGAATTCTACATGAGTACGTTACTCCTGTTCCTCGCAAACAGTTGTTAATCTCTAAGATTTTGCTCCTGAACAGAATGTAACTGTATAAGCGCAAACGGAACTACGATGGAAGGATGGTGCAAGGACTTGAGGCACAAGGATCTGATTGACGAGACGGTCGGCGTGGGGCTGCTGTTAGCTTCGAAGGCATTTGTGCAGTTATTGACGAATCCGTTCGTCGGACCGCTAACTCACAAGTAAGTCGGCGCAATCCAATTCAATTGCTTTTATCATACAGTCAATCTTTCATACATACATACAATCTTTCAGAATTGGCTACAGCATCCCCATGTTCGCGGGCTTCCTCATTATGTTTCTATCTACAATCAGTGAGTATTATATTTAATGTCGCTTTACCACAGTCTCATGTCTCTCCCAAAATAAGATATATCTAGAAAAAGAAAATGATAGAAACATAGGAAAATTGGCTTTCCGGAGTTAAATATTGAATTGAGATTGTTTTATGATGCTATTCATGAGCTCGTATTCATAGTCGTTCTCTTGAAGTTTATAATAAATATGAAAAATATACTAATGCACGTTAGATTTTTACGGTTAATTGCTTTCAATGTTGCACGTAGAGAAAGAGAGATTAAGGTCTTGCTCGGCAGGGATGACCACAGTTAACTGTGCACAAAAAATTCAGTATGTAAAGGCCTTCAACCAACCAACTGAAAATTCAGTTAACGTCTCCTTCTCTTTCTCTAGTGTCCAGTAAACCATTCGATTTATCCAGAATTAGTTGATCATTTGAATAACCTTAGTTAGAAAGAACGCAGAAAATAAACTTCAAAGATCCTTCGTTCATAAAGTGATATAAACATAAATGAAAAACAATTCTATCTTGATACAATTTCATTGCAAATCGGAAACTCGCAAATGTTTTTTGATATTCAAATGTATAGGCTATTGCTAAAAACTTCAATATATAAGGGCCTTCAGTCAATTGAAAAGTCAGTTCATATCATGACGCCTATCGTTTTCTCTTTTTCTGGTGTCCAGTAAACCATTCAATATGACCAGAACTTGTTGAGCCTTTAAAAAACAATCTTACCTTTTACTTAGATTTTAGAACACTTAGAAAATAAACTTCAAAGGTCCTATGTTCATAAGATGATTCAAACATAAATGAAAAACAAAACTATCTTTATACAATTTCCTTGCAAACCGAAAACTCGCAAATGTACTTTGATATTTAACTGCATAGGCTATTGCTCAAAAACTTCAGTATATAAGGGCCTTCAGCCAACTGTGAAGCCAGGTCATACTGGAACACCAGTCTTTTTCTAGTGTCCAGAAAACCATTCAATATGACCAGAACTTATTGAGCCTTTGAATCAAATCTATTTTTTCACTTAGATCTTTGAACTCTAAGTGTTCTTAGACTTAGAAACTTCAAAAGTGATATGCTCATAAAGTGAAACAAACATAAAAGCTAAAAAATAATACTATCACTATACAATTTCCTTTCAATACGGAAACTCGCAAATGTTCTTTGATCATAATCTCCCACGATTGATTCACAAATGCTGTCAAACGAATGCGTAAGTGAATTACGGCGTGCGCTAAAAGCGACCTAAGTGTCCGCGCTAATTAAATCAGACAGTCTTCAAATGTTCGACGCCTACCCTCCGCTTTCAAACGCTTCCGTCAAATGTATGTAAACGAACCCATTCTAAATCCATCTTCTCTGGTGCACTCTGGTCCACAGTCTTCGCATTCGGTCGCAGCTACTGGGTGCTGTTCGTGGCACGCGCCCTCCAGGGCGTCGGTTCCTCCTGCTCCAGCGTGTCCGGCATGGGCATGCTCGCCGAGCGCTACACCGACGACAAGGAGCGTGGTAACGCGATGGGCATCGCCCTCGGTGGTCTCGCCCTCGGCGTGCTCATCGGCCCACCATTCGGTGGGTTCATGTACGAGTTCGTCGGCAAGTCGGCACCGTTTCTCATCCTCGCCGCGCTCGCCCTTGGAGATGGCTGTAAGTAACCTAACCTAAAGATCGTTAACATAACATAACCTTTGAGGTATAAGTTAACCTCATAAGTTATAGGTTGTCACCTGATGAGTTTATTTCCTTCTCACATGTTCTCTCTTTAATAAATCATGTTTATGTATTAATCATTTGCGTTGGAACGGTCGCAGAGTGACATTCTGTGCGTACTCGAGCGGCGACGATTTTGTCCTTCATAGCCATTTGTACCGCAAAATATATTTTTTTACTGAAACGGACTTCAAGAAGCCCATAATAGGTCTCCAAAAAGCCCAGGAAAACAAAAGGGAGAAGGAAATAAAACCATCAAATCTCAAACTTCAACTAGATAATATTCGAAACATGTTCTGTATTATATATTATGCGTCTAGTGCTACAATTGTTAATGCTGCAACCAACGGTGGTACGTCAAGAATCCGATCCTCCTTCGCTGAAGGCACTGATTACCGACCCGTATATTATTATCGCGGCGGGTGCGATCACGTTCGCCAATATGGGCATCGCCATGCTGGAGCCGTCGCTGCCAATCTGGATGATCGACACGATGCACGCTGCGCGCTGGGAGCAGGGTGCCACCTTCCTGCCGGCGAGCATCAGCTATCTCATCGGGACGAATCTCTTCGGTCCGCTGGGACATCGTATCGGGCGGTGGTTGGCTTCCTTGATCGGACTTGTCGTAATTGGTATTTGCTTGATTAGTGTAAGTATCATAATGTAATCCATACAATTTTTTTGCATCTTTAAATGTTCGTTTCCGCATGGAACTGTGGACTTCCCAAGATTAGGCCTTAAACAATCAAATTTATAGAGTACCCTTTGATTTTAAATATTTACAGCGACGGTTGTCTTCCTTATCGTCTCTCACTCTCTTTATAATGACATTACACCCTCTTAGAGGCGATCTTATCCCTCGTAAATGATCACTCCAGCCAAGAAGAATCCAATAAGTCCTTCTAAGAAGCCTAGAACATGCCTAAGAGAAGTGAACAGACAGGGGGTCTGTCTGTTCACTTCTTAATTTTACTTTAATCATTCTATAGTTCTGAAAGCGTTTTGGTGTCCACTGCTTTTCAACTCTTGGTCCGTGGTCATGTAAATATTCTTCTTCTTCTTCTTCTTCTTTACTGGTACTATGAGCCTCTATGTCTGAAAAAGAATCGGCTTCCTTCAATTCCTCCTGCTTCCTCATCCGTGGTCTTCTTCCATTTTGCTCCCTTACATGTTGCTTGACATTATTTTAAACTCTGCCTTCATTTAATCTTGCCAAGTGTCCTCCCCCGGAGTTTTTCTAGGTGGACATTTATCGAATAGAGATGATTGTCGGCAATTTCATTTTCATACATCTCTTTGTTGTGCCTGTGTCCCCATTCATTCCCTTCTCTGACCGGATCTCTGTATTCTTGTGACTCAAACTTACTTGTAAGATCGGAATACGTTTTAATCAGCATCCATTCTCACGTTATAATCACCACATAGACTTATTATGTGATATGGCAACATGGAACCCTATTACTGGTTTCTGTGTACATTATTTCCATCTCTACCAAGGTAGAGATAAACCGGTAGAGGTGTTTCAGAGTCCCCTAAAGTGTCCTATGAACTCCCTTTGTTTTATTCTCAATCTTGAGCTGTAAATAGTTTGACGCGTATTTCTCTTTTTCTGATCTGATTTTTCCCTTGCTTCTGATCCAACTCATGATCAACAAGTTCTCAATCCTGTTTCATTTATATTTAAAATCAACTCTATATGTGTATATTTATATCTATACGTTTAAATTTAACCAGTATAAACATATCAATCTAAATGTTTCTTACAGATACCAAATGCTAAAACAATGAACGACTTAATTCTACCCAACGCTGGTCTTGGCTTCGCTATTGGAATGGTAGACAGTTCGATGATGCCAGAATTGGGCTATCTCGTCGACATTCGGCATTCGGCAGTATATGGAAGCGTGTACGCAATCGGCGATGTGGCATTCTGTCTAGGCTTTGCAGTCGGTGAGCCACTTAAACACTAAATAATTATAAAACGATTACGCAATGCAATGATTTGAATCCAAGAAGGAAATCAACAATACTGCTCATGTTACTAACTAGCACGGTACGAAGTATGCTTATCAGCAATCAATTATGACAATCACAATAATGATTTACTCACAAACAGTTTGTCAAAGAACAAACAACATTCACAAACAACTACTTCCTACTTTCGCAAAATTTATCAATTTCGAGCTAGATTTCTGCACGATTCATTGAATTTTATATTCCATACATGTCCCACTTCCGTCCAGTCATTACACGCTCTCACCTTGCGGCGGTTTAATTATCTCAATCACTTGCTAGATTCCTGCTAGATACAATTTGCTCAAAATCTATCTATCTTTATGTGCATGATATCGAATTGAATTGCTTAGGACCGGCATTGAGTGGCACGCTCGTGAAGAACGTCGGATTCAAGTACATGCTCATCGGCATCTCGGTACTCAATTTCCTGTACGCACCGCTGCTCTATTTCCTGAAGAGTCCGCCAACGAAGGAAGAAAAGAAGGTAAGTCGGAAGTTTGTCATGTGATTTGCATGCTCTTGATATCTGAGTTTCTTTTTTAAACTTGGCCAAAAAATGTTAAATGATTCAGTACTTTGAACCATTGATTAAAAGAAAATTGATGAAATGATTTTCAAGGAGGTAACTGATGAAGAAAATTCGGAAAACACTGAAACTAATCCAAGTCCACCAATAACGGGATAATTATTGATAATCTAACCTAAGTTAATGGAAGGTAACCTATTATTTCAAAAAATTGTGTGTTTTTTAGTATACTAAAAATGGTGACTACTGACAAGGAAACGTACAAAAACTAACCTATTAAACTTACTTAACACACATTTAACCCTACTAAAACTAACCAAAATGTGCACCATGTAATCTATTACCATAGAGACGATCTCTACAATTAGCAAGGTGGGGAAACGGACTTAACTCCTCGGATTTCAACGAAATTTGGTAGATATATTGTGTAAATCTTGAAACTAATTATTCTGCAGCAAAACTGAGGCAATGCGGAGAAAATAGATGACGACCGTCCACTAACGGTTCCCAGCACTTGTCAAGTGTCTTAAGTTATCTAGTAGACATATAAACAGCCCAATCCGCGACTGCCAACTTGTTACCAGATCAAAAATCGCAGGTTTACGTTCTCTCTAAGCTTGTCAAAAAAATAACGAAACCCGAGCCGAGATTTGTCAATCTTCGGGTTTATTTTTCGTTCAATATGTATTTCGCCTATGCGGCATCATGAGGTACATCATCAGATATCCGTTTAACCCGAAACTGAAAAGGCGGAAAACCGAGGAACCCGGAATAATCGGGTACCCTTGACATGCCTACTTCTCCCGTATACTACGGGAGCAACGTGAGACACCTTGTCAAAGGTGCCACTAAATTCTCATTGCCGTCTAGTTACTAAGCGAAGCAATGAACCGAGTCACCAGACATTAGGAATCGTTTTGTACACAATAAACTGCCTATAGTTAAACAAGGCTTACAAGTTACTGAGTCATCAGGTCTGCGGTTCGTGGCTCTACCTAAATTGTCTAACAAATTTCCTTCAAATCCGTGACGTCGTCAAGTTCGTATCATCCCTTGAACATAATCTCATAATCATTCAAACTAATATCCTCCCATAAAAACCCGATCAAACATTAACTAAAATTTCAATCATCTTATCAAAATTTCAGATAACATCCAACTTGTATCCGTAAATAACCTAAATATTTGAAAATTTAACCTAAATTTTGTCCACAGTCTTTAATCACCGGCGACAAACCATCTGTACGCTATGTAACATACCAGAATGAGGAAGACGACGAGTAAGAAGATCCGAAATGCCTCGACAATTGCAAACAAGTAAACGAAACGAAAAATACGCATGAAACCATGCAAATCTTTACGTTATCCTTATTTTCACTAAGTTACCCAAGAAATAATTGTATAGAGAGTAAAATATATACATTAACATGAATGTCCACTTGTAACACTAACTGTAGCAAAAGAAAAACAAACAAAAAAAAGTCGACATCTCAAGCAATGCAAAGAGAAGCAAATAATTTTCAAAAAAAAAAATATTTAAAATATATCTGATAGAAGTTGCATCAAAGTTGTTTCCAAATTCAATCTGGAGGATCCATGTTGTGGGGTTATCGTGAATGGCTGCACGTAATCCTTTCCAACATTTAGGAGACATGGCAATAAGATATCTTCCACTTTTAGGCAAAGTCAAATAAGCTTTGAAAGAAATGAAAATGTTTAAGCACTTCTATCTTCTTGCCCGGCCAGACATAGTCATTGTGTGTCACTATGAGTGTCTGTAAATGTATATAACTTTAGTTGGACTTAACCTGTAATCTCAAGCTAGTAGACATAACCTTTTAAACTTAACCTCTAAGGCAGCAAGCAAACGTCAAACACATGGCCGATTGTATTAAGAGAATTGCTGAGCCAATCAAAAGTAACGTCATCAGTGAGTGGTACTTGCCTTTTTCTTGGAGTTGATTACATTGCAACATTTGGGAAGAGAAAGCCCGACAAATTTGGTAAAAAAACATGCAAACAGTAGGGACCTAACTAACCTAAAAGTACTTGTGCATCTGTTAACCTTAAACTCTATTATAAACTATATTATAAACTTTAAACTCTAAGTACAAAAAAAAAACACACAATATAATCAAAAATAATAATTAAGAGCAATTAGGCGTAAGAAGTATGATTAACTGCTTGTGCGGTCGTTTGTCATTTATTGCGACGTGATGGATTTGTCAAAAAAATGTTTACTTTGAGATTTTTGAAGCAGTACTATGCGAAAACATGTAAAACATTTTACGAGCTGAGAATTGCGCGTTTTTTCTTCGAACCTTCGCGAGAAGATTATTGTGAGGAGACAATAATCATCATTATAATCATCACGAGACGATATGTGGTCGAAAACAAGTTTAAACTAATGGCAACTACAATTTTTTGCAAAGCAGAAGCAAGAAACTTGTTGATTATTGAGTGACAACAAACGAAGTTGTTGTTAATTAAGTTTCCTTAAGTTCGAATAAAATTATAAAAGATATCTACGTATTGATGGAAAAAATGGCGCCACATTGTCGCACGACAATGACGACAATGAACTTTGTACATTTTCGTTTAAAGAATTTATTTCTAAGCTGGTAAGGGTCCGAACAACAAACAAACAAACAAAAACACATATTAAGACAACCGCTACATCGTATTTCGTGTCTATAATCTTTGAATATTTGCGTATTCTGTGTTTAACCTAAAACAATCTACGATAAATGTGCTTTCTGATAGTTTTAAGAAGAGGTTATGCCAAAATGGAACCGAAAGCAAAAAGCGGTTGTCTATCGTAGGTTTATTGTAACTTAAAAAAAAAGGTATATTTATATTGTGTATTGTTATGCAGCAGGTGTGCATGATATGATAAAATGAAATGATAACAAAATGATACTTAACAGGACCAAAAGGGATATGGTATATTTTTGGTACCTGTCATACGATAATTACGCTAGTTTTAAGTATTTGAAAGCAACCAAGAGCAAACTGTTAGTCGCAAATTGTTACCATAGACATGTAATCGATATTTATTCATTAATTGATATAGCTATATGAAAGGCTATAGATACATATTTGAGGTTAGGCAATGTATGCGTAACATAGTTTAAGATGCGGTAGATTTAGGTTATACAACTAACGAAAAAAAGGTACATTATGCAAAACGTCAGTGTTTCAATGTATAATTTGTGGTGCAAAATAAATGGTACAAAATTATAATCTAATTATTTGTAGTTTTATTTAATAGTTTTTATCATCTTTATAGTTTTTTTGCAGTAAATTTCCTAAAAGAAGAGAGAAGTGAAGCATATTATCTGTATCCAACTCCTTCAAGCGCGCTTCTCGCGGAATGAATTTGAACTACTGCGATTCCAGACACTGAACCATGGCTTCCTGCGTGCAGATGCGGCTAACCCATCCAGGGTACCTCAACTACTCAAGAAAACTGACTCCGTCCTATGGGATATTCTTCATGACCACAGGAATGTCCTCTATCTATGCCTCATAGACATGTAATCGATATTTATTCATTAATTGATATAGCTTTATGAAAGGCTATAGATACATATTTCTGTCTCTGACAGATAAAGGGTTTGTCCTCTCTGCCCTCTATCCCCTCTGTCTGTCCTCTCTGCCCTCTGCTTGTTTTCTCTGCCCTCTCTGACATCTCTGTCTCCTCTGACCTCTGTCTATCCTGGGAGGCCACAGCATGCCACAGTAAGGATTACTGAAACGTGACGTCACCTGGTATCCAAAGTCTCCATATTCAATACTGGATGTCCCGTAGCCTTAAACCACTAAGCGTCAGAGGTTATTATTGTGAATCCACCTTTCACTTGGTTTGAATGGTTAAATCAGACCCCTCTTTTGCTCTTTACCATTGTGGCATGACCACAAACTACTTTGAGTTACCGAGATTTCCTACCTGTAAAGCCATGGGCCATGTACTCGATTGGCAGAGTGGAGTATCTTTCAGTGTGCGCTCTAAACCACGACATGATAGCTGAGCAGGATCAATTGTACTTTTGTCCTAACCCCGACTACCGCGCGTCGTGGTTCACCTTGAAAAATAATGAAGGCAATGTCCCCAGTTTTCCATTATAGGTCACTATCAAAAAATCATGTATGCTATATACATCTGTTATATCTACAAAATTTGATTTGCAAATCAACCCAACTATTAAAGGTCCACACTAATGTATTTATTACATGCTACAATCAAAAAAATTAGCATAATTTTGTATTCGAACAAATAAAACCTCTAATTTCAGCATTGGCTACATTAGTAAAGACATTAGGAAATGTTCCACTGCCACAACCAATTCCAAAAGAGACAATACCATAAACGCGACCATTTTCAACCAAGCCTCCACCACCATCCTTTTCACAGGGGCCTTTTTCAGGTGTCATTGCGCAAATCATACGCTCCGTTAACGAGTCATATTTAGTCCTACACACTTCCCAGTCAGTAGAAACCAGTTGCATAGACCGTACAATTTTTGGAAATTCACCCTGAGTTTTGACTACACCCCAGCCTGTAGCAGTCAAAACGGTTCCTACCTTTGGAGGAGTTTCAGCCACTGCGATGGTCATCACGCTGGGAGTGATTGCCAACGTTTCGATTTCCAACAATGCAACGTCGTAATCGTATCTTGGATTATATTTAGGGTGGGTGATAATTCTCTGTACCTTTAACACTTGGCCACCTTTAGAATAATCGGAAGAACCAACACGTACGCGTAGACTGCTCGATTGATTAACCTTATTAAAACATTGTGCAGCTGTTAGGATCCAGTTCTTGGCAAGAATGGAACCTCCACAAATAAGTGTATTTTGTGTTAAGATAGCGGCTTGATAAGGGAATTTTTCGGCTGTGGTTTGAGATCCTCCAACAATTCTTGTTCCATGTTCGAGAGTGTCATCTCCTGTAATGTATTTATTAATTGTAGGTTCTTAGAAAATGGTAACTTTATGACTTACCTCGAACGCAGATAGCAAGAGCCAGACTAAAGAAAACATTTCTGAGGTGATTCTGATGCTTTGACAGCTTCATAATTAGTATTATAGTTGATGGTTTCAAATATTTATAGCTAAAAGTTATAATTTATTTAAGCTTGTAATTTATGTATCTATGTTGTTACTTTGTACCTTTATGGTATGTAAAGTTGACATATAAATATTTCAAAGGTTGATTTTACACCAATGCGATAAAATATTTCGTATTGGCCTAATCCAGATAAAATACTAACATTTTTCAAGTATTCTGTTGATAATGTAATCAAAGATGAATTAAATATCACAAAGTTTCATTTGAAACGTTTGCAAAATGTAGTGGATTACTGCAACTCGTAGCCGGACCGGTCATCGTGGTTCAAATCAACGTCGGGCAATTCTCCGCGGGCTGAACATCGCGTGTTCACTTCTACGTCGGGCTGGCCATCGTGAGGGCACTTCATCGTCAGCATTATAAAACATGAACGGTTGCTTTAATTATTATAACAATTTGCAGTATTAATGATTATTACATTAGCTACCAGATTCTTTTTGAATTTTTGAAATATCTCATATAGTTTTTGAAATACACGTAATTATATAAATACACGTATTATATTCAAGAAGTTACAGTTTTAAGATGCAAATTTTTGTTGCGATGAATCTGAATTAGCAACTGATTCGAGAGATGTAAATCAAATTTATTTATGATTTGAAAATTAGAAGGAAAACGAAAGTAATATTTTAAGCTTGATTAAAAAACTTTAAAAAAAATAGTCCATTGTTTCCTTCTGAAGCTCATCACTGGTGAAATTACCCTGATCGCAACGAACGAACTCATTCGACAAGTAAAAATTGAATAGACAATCAGTATTTCGAATCCCGGAAAATGTAGAGCAAACTTAATTCTTCTTCAAATCAATTAGTAACATTCGAGACTAACATCTCATTGCATTGAGAAGAAGGAAAAAGGAAAAAGAGTTAAAGATCCCCAAACAAAATCGATCAAATTTCGCAAGTAACTAGCCAAAAATACACTACACAAAGTAATTGAACGAAACATTTTGTACGAGTCTACGAAAATTTCACCAATTCGATAATTAATCGATTTTCTATACGGAATTCATACAAACACAAGAATATGCTGGTCGTTTAATAATTTTTCTCGTCAATTTGCTCGATATGAACAGGAAGTACATAAAGAAATCAATCGTGCAAGCGTTTCCAACTGCACACATGAACTAGACCAGCTCATACATACCTGACTAAAGAATTTGCTAAATTACGGTTATATGAATACATATGACACGCTCACTTACAACCGATTCGCTCAAAGGAACATACTGAATCATACCAATTGGTGCAAGTGCAAGTTAAAACCCAGTCCAGTCGCATTTCCGATTAACAGTTACTTAAGTCTAACTGAGACTCATTAATAGTTGTTCTTTTCTCTCCAAATAAATAGGATTACTTAATTTAAGAGTTATTTGAAGTATGTTTTCAGAATGTTTAAATGTAAGCCTTATTGCAATAAAAGAATAACTATAGTAATAACCGATTAATTGTATGAAATAAGAAGGTAAACAAATGAAATGTTTTGCTACATGCAGTGTATTGCATAACTATTGCTAGTTGCATTTCTATTCAGTGTACTTTCTCTCAAACGAGAACCGATAGCCATTAGAACATTAGAACGACAAGGGACTGCGGAGTGTTTTACTTCCACCCACCCATGATGGAGTATAAAAGCAGTAAGCTGGTCAGAAATCAGTGCATTTCTTCAGCGACTGTTCTACTACTACTATTTTTCCATATCACTTGGATTACAATGTATTCTAAGGCTGTAAGTAATATTTTTTATATGTTATATTGAATTTGGCAATTCAGTGGGAAATTTGAATTACATATTTGAGAGCAAGTACTTTGCGTAGTTGGTAGCGCGTTGGACTGGTATTCCAAAGGTCGCCGGTCCGAACCCGATCGGGGGCTTCAAATTTTCTCTTTCAATTAATTAATTTCTTTGTAAATTCATTAATTGTACTAAATGATTACATGTTCCTCTTTGATATGTCAATGATAGCTAGTCTGGGGGCGTTCAAATAATTGCTAACAATAAGTATTTGCTCTCAAAGATGTAATATTTTTTATTTGATTTCATAGAATTGTAATTGAAATTTTTCATTCATGAAATTCAATCTCTAAAAAGTGAAAAACGGTTAAGTTTTTAATGTAACCTACAATTTCATAACTTTCATAACTTCTTAGCCTCTTGAAACTTAACCTCTTAAAACTTAGCATCTTTAAACTTAACCTCTTTAAACTTAATCTCTTTAAACTTAACCTCTGCAGCGATTTATTCGCAGTGTAAATATTTTCCATGTTGTAAACAATTTCGATAATTTTAAATATCTTTAGGAATAGAAATGTACTTCTTCTAGGTCTCTTATTTTCACACTTTCCATACTTTTCTTCTTTCTACCTTCTTTGTTTCTACCTGCGTAGCCTTCGTAGAAAACCCAAAACTTGGTCACAGCTTTTTTACTTACTCTTACCTAATCTACTCTCTCTCTCTCTCTTTTTACCTATCGCTATGGATCTGAACTTACTCAGAGCTGGAGACAGAATGACTCGAAATTCATACAAACCCCTCAAACCAGCTCTGCGAAAACAGAAAGGTAGAGAGGCATAAGGGTGGTGATGAAATAGCCCGCGTACCACACCTCACACCTCTTTAAACTCTCAACAGTTAATCAAGATAAATAAATAAATATGAAATGATTATAAATTTGTAAATTTCAATTTCAAAATTTCAGGTCATCCTTCTATCACTTCTCAGTGCTACACTAATAAAAGCAGCTTATGAAGATGCGAAATACTACCGCACCCCGCCTCCCCCAAGGATATTAACGCATAAACAAACACAACTCCAGGATGGCGGTTTCAAATTTGAATTTGCCTCCGAAAACGGCGTTGCACAGACTGAGGTCATTGCCCCCGATGGCACCCGTAATGGTGGTTACAGCTACGTCGATCCCCATGGCAAGACAATCACTGTGAAATACGTAGCCGGTAAAGACGGCTTCCGCATTGTCGAAGGAGCACATATTCCTCGAGAAGTCGCTGCACATCCCAACGATCATCCCCAGAACGTCCCTTATCATGAGCACGATGACGGTTCGTACAAACCTGAGCGTGACGAGCATCCCTATACCAACCCTGAAGTCGAGCAGCCGAAATATCAGCAGCCGCAGATTTATCAAGCACCGCAGCCACAGCGTGAGCAGTATAAACCACTACCCCCACCACCACCACCTCAAAAACAGTATCCTACTCCACAATATCAGTTACCGTATAAACAAAACGTGTTATCTCAGCCGCACTATGTTAAAACATACGTCCCGCAGGTTCATGCACAATCTGCTCCGGTAGCCCAACCGAGGTTTTATGATAGCACTTATTCGAATGCCATTGATTCAGATGAGGGCAAACAATCAGTCTATAATGGCGCACCAAACCCTCATAATTATGGTGCTGGCTATGCTTTCAGTTTCCAAAACTAACCGAATTCTTAAAGACATTCGATAATACAAACTACATGATCTACAGTTTAATCAACTATCCCAGAACTATTAATGTACAATAAAACTACGTGATAAGACTGTAAATATTTTAAGTTAATTTTGAAACGGTTACTGACAACGTAATGCTGATGTGTTATTTCTTTACAACTTACATTTTCTTTTATTCTTGTTATAGTTTGTTACTTTTTATAAATAAAAATAGGAAATTTCAAAACTATTCTTTATCTAAACAATCAGCTATCCATTAGTGAAGAATTCATGATGTCTTTCTGTCTCCATCTAGAATTCACTAGTCGATTCACTCAATCGAGCATTTTATAACAATTATGATTGCAGACATGATACGAATGTAATTGGTTAAGAAAGGAGTGAGCATATTTTAAAAGTTGCCAGAGATTTCAATAGTTTCAGCTGATAATTGATTTAAAATCACGTTGTCACACTCTAATATTAAATAGTTTATGTTATTTTTGAAGACAGAAACGAAATCAATTCAAAGACAGTTTATGCCTATCCTAGATCCGTCCCCACCACTACGTTAACTCATTTTAAACGTCGATAGATGGCGGTACTTCACAAAATATTGATACACATTTCAATTCTCTTGATTCCTAGCCGATCTTAGAAAACGTACACACTTGTTCCAGTCGCTGAGTATATTCGTGCTTTTTGTCCGTGAGGAAAACAAGCAACAGAGACATATAACAATTCTGATTGCAGACATGATAAGAATGTAATTGGTTAAGAAAGGAGTGAGTATATTTAAAAAGTTATCAGAGATTTCAATAGTTTCAACTGATAATTGGTTTAAAATCACGTTGTCACACTCTAATATTAAGTAGTTTATGTTATTTTTGAAGCCAGAAACGAAATCAATTCAAAGATAGTTTATACCAGACATGTCAAAAAAATATCGATATTGATAAATAAACCCATATATTTATAGCGCTCCTGTGGAATATCGATTTGATCGATATTGGTAATATCGATATTTCCAAGACGATATTTCGATATCGATATTTTGTACCATGGGAATTCCCGCCGATTCCAAATACGTAATAATATTTGAGGGTCGATAATGTCGTTCTCGAGAAATTTTGATTTTATGATTTTGGGAATTTTTTAGAGGTTACCCCTTGACAAAATTTCATTAACAACACAAACTTTTGAAGGTTATAAGTGTGTTATTTTCTTAAAATTTACATCTTGCATGATTTCATGTAATAGTTCGTTATTTTTTACAAATAAAAATAGGAAATAATCATCAATTGCATAATAATTCGAAGCATTCAAACGCTTGGAAAGTACATAAATACAACAAATTCATTAATTCAAATCGTCCAATCCACAATATTCATCACGTGATCGTTAGGAAACCAGAGTGAGGCAAAATTAACTAAGGGCGTGCTACTTCATCGCTCGGCGGCTGGGCTCACTCGCCGTTGGCGGTGGTGGGGGGCCACGACGGTCCAGCTCCTCCAAGTAGTTGAGAATAAGCTGCGTGCGCTCCTGCGGGATAAAGTCCAAAACAAGATATCGCTTATCGTTCTTAAGGATCTCTTCAATTTCGGCCATATGGCCCTGATTTTCACGGAGAGTCGCCAGAGATTTATGTGTTATCAATTTCGTTTCCTAAGAAAAAAATAACATTATTTTAATAAAACTTAAAAATATTAGTGAAATGAAAAACTTACTTGTAATAATTCTTTGAATTGTCCTTTCGCTGTAATCAACTTATCTTTTAAGTAATCCTTGAATTCACGTTCACACTGTAAGTAAATATTAGTGTAAAAAATAAAATATGACCTATTTGAATAGTTTAGACCAAATATTGATTATTTCCAAAATATATTTTGATCTGGTTAATGAGGCTCCCCTTAACAGAAGTTGTTTCTACTTATCTACTATAAGAATTCCAAATTTCATCAAATTCTGTACCGGGGACCTCGAGATCTTCCCTTTTAAGAAATAAAAAATCCAGAACTTACTCTTTCACTTGAAGCAAACTTGGTATATCTTGGATCCTCCTTGATTACTTTCTTAATTTCCTTCCAGGTACTTGTCAAAGAAACCTCCTGTGTTTCATCCAACAATTCTCTAAACTTTTCGCGTTTCTTTCGCACAATTGTTTCAATATGATCGTTGAACAACTTTTCCTTTTCATCACGCGATAACGTATCAGCGAGATCCCATCGTTGATCTTTCCGGAGGATACGTTTCACCTCACGCCAACCAAGCTCGGCACTCCTCACCAAATCCGCCAGTAGGGCATTGAAATGCTGTATCGCCTCATCCCGCTTATGCTGCTCACGCTCCTTATCCCGATCACGCATATGTGTCGCCAAAGTGCGTTGCACTTCCTTCTCCCGCTCTCGCATACTCGCCTCAGCACGCGCCTTACGCTCCTTTTCCTTCTCCTTCTCGCGCGCTTTAACCGCTTCATCCTCTTCATCCACCTCTGATGTATTACCCTCACCTGGAGCCGAGCCATCCTCTCCTTCTTCCGCATTCAGTTTATCGACATCCATAACAACGTCGCCGAAAGGTTTAACTTCTTCCGAATCCTGTTTATCGGTGGATTTGGGGTAGTTATCGCCATCATGCTGCTCTTGCGTGATGTCCTCTTTGTGATTCTCACTCTTCCGACGCTCCCGCCGCTCCTCCTTATCACGCTTTTTATGCTTCTCCTTATCTTTTTTATGCTGTTCCCGATCCTTTTCCTTGGCACGCTTTTTCTCCTCCTTCAACAGCTTGCAATACTCACGCCACCAATCCTCGCGTTGCCCACTCGAATCCACAGCTTTGTAGCGCGAATCCGAGTCGAACTTCTTCTTCACGTCCGACCAACGCGCATGCCTGTCCAGCTCAGCGTTCTCACGCAACATCGCAAAGAAGTCTTTCTTCGTCTGTAATACATAAGCGTACAATTAACAAACGATTTCGCGACAGTTTCTCATCTATCCTAAGTATACATTTTCGCTGTTTAAAAGCACGAAAAACGCAATCAATTCAAGCTGAAACTAGAAAAAGTGTATTAACGCTGAAAGACAAATGTTAATTAATAATGACGCCTCTCGTCGTTGGCTGAAAAACATGCGTAATCTGTGTTCTAAATTAATTAAAACAAAACATTGATCTGTCTAAGAAGTCGCAATCTTCGCCTAGAAGTTTCAAAAAAATAGTTTCGTATAAACTGGCTTGGTATAAGTGGTAAAAAGATACCGTTATGTTCGGTTTTGTTTGTTCAAAAGCAAAACTACTACCATTTGAACGCCGTCACACGTGTCCGCGTTGCTGCCGGGCAAAGTCAGGCACACTCAACGCCCCGAGAGTTAGAGAGCGCCCGCAGGGATGGGAAACGACACCACTTGCGATTTCGTCCAATCGCCACACACACCCCGGGGGCATTAACTTGAAAATATGCAATGCAAAAACTAAATGAGAGTCAACCAACAGTGAGTTTTTGTCTATATTACACGAATGATTGCGTGTCGGCAAATGTGTTGTACAATAAAGAAATGTTAAAAAAAAGTAAAAGGTAGATTTGTTTGTAATTACCTAGTGAACACGTACCTTAACTACGTGACCTGTAAGAGAGACACACACATAGGCTAGAAAGGCAAGAGATTTCCATCAACAAAAATTGTGTGAATTTGTCAATCAAAGTAGAGACATATCAATCGGTGAACATCGACAATTAAACAACCGGGTGGTTTGCAAATATGAAGCACTTACCGTTTCACGACGTTGGGACTTCTCTTCCTTTTCTCTGCGACGCACGTCGATGAGGTGCTCGTTGAAGAGGCTTTCACGCTCCCGCATCTTCTCCACGCCTTTGAAGCGTTCGTCTTTTGCGAATTTTTGTGCAAAATCGCTAAACGACGATCTAAATACAAGACATGTTGCGTTACATTAGATTTTTCCCTCATATTTTAAAGAAACTGTTAAAAAATTTCAGACAACACATTTGACTTTAGTATTTTAGTGAATTTTCTCAAAATTTCTGAAATCGCAAATCGTTGTTAACACATTTTTCTTCTATAAATTAAGGAAAGTTTCGTAAAATGTCAAAAATCGCATGATAACGTTCGAGTTATTACAGATACCGAACTCCCGATGTGTTTAAAAACAATTAGTAGAGAAAATAAGTCATTTGAGCACTCCTATACACGATCTACTCATATATGTTTGTGAAACTTTCCCAAAATGACAGAGAACTTTCGAACTGTTAAAAATACCGATCACCCGATGTGTATAAACACACTTAGCTGCGAAACTAAGTCATTTAAACACACCTAAACACGATTTGTTCCTATAGTTTAGATAATTTTGCCCAAAATTTCAAAAATCGCACTCTAAATCTTGACGTATTCCATTGGTGAAATTTAGTTTTATTCAATAAAGGCATACTTACTTGCCGTGAAGATGCGATTCGCACAGCAGCTTCTTGAACGCATCCTTGCGCTCGCGCAACTTGTTCCGCTTCTCGCGGCGCTCATCCTCGGCGCGCTCTTTAACGTACTTTTCAAATACCTGCTTACGCTCTTTCGACGTCAGCAGCAGATAGCGATGGTCGAACACGATTTTATGCAGCTCCTTCTCCCACGTGCTGAAAGCAGAAACTTCTTTTTCGGCCAACATTTCTTTGAACGATTTGATGCGTGTGTCTAGCGGAATTACGGCGCGTTCTTTAGCGGCGCGCACTTCCGCCTCCATTGCCGCCTCTTTACCTATGTCAATCTTCTTGGCCGTGGCCGGCGTCGTGTTTGTCGACGTTCCGTTTGTACCTGTGCAATAATGTGAATTTAATCGAAATTAATTCAATTTAATCGAAACATTTACAGTGGGAATACAAACAATTCGAAAGCTCAGATTATGTCTTACTTGTCTCGTCAGTTTTCGTTTTTTTCGTGGGCACATCTTCCTCATCGGATTCGCTCTCATCGCTGCCACCTCCACCTCCTCCGCCGCCACCAGCACGCTTCGTCGTACCAGCCTTCGGCGGCTCCTTGTCCTTGGGTTGCGTCGCGGCGATGGCGTCCGGCGGATTCGCCACCATTTTATCCACATCCGAACGACTGAGCAAATCGTCCGGTCGCTCCCATACCGACGTGCGCGAAGAAGGATTGTAAAAGAATACACGTCCATCGCCAGTCCATACCACACACCTGCGATTTGAAAATTTAATTTATCAAAATTTAATAAGTCAAACACCAACAAAATCTTGTTTAAATCAATGATTCTTTAAACAAGAAAAATGGAAATTAATTTAAATATCACTTACCAGGGTGTACCAGGAACAGGTGTACTAGACACCGGCCGCGACTTATCCTGCACCTTCGTCTCCTTGACCTTGGTTTCCTCCTCCACTTTTTTGCTCGCCTCCTCATCAGCACTCATGACAACTTCCTGCACGTCCACCGCCTTCGCCGCCTCTTTAGCAGTGCCACCTTCACCGTTTACCTGCTCCTGCTTACCTGTACCATCCTCAGCACGACCTTCCATCGGCCGCGTCGATATACCTTGAGCGGCTGCAAGTTTGGCAGCTACACATATGATTTGAACAACATTAGCATCGAATAAACAAAGTCAAGATCGAAATAAATTCAACTTACTTTCCAGGTCTTTCATTTCCTGCGGCTTCTCCCATACGGACTCCGACCTTTTCGCGTTGTAATAATACATGCGGCCATCGGGTGCCTTATGCTCAGTCCACTCCGTCGCCTTGGCCAAGATCTCCGGATCCACCTTCGACATGATCGCCGCCTCGTCGATGGCAGCCATTGGCGACATACTCGGCATCATACCGGGCGCACCCATCGCCCACGGCGCCGGACCTGGTGGGGCACCGCCCCAGGGAGTCGCCGTGTTTGGCGCCCAACTGCCTTGAAAACCTGGTGGTGGCATGCCGAACGGTGGTCCACCGAATTGACCGGGTGCCGGAAAGCGAGTCATACCTGGAGGTGGACCCTGCATCATGTTGGGCATTCCGTTTTGTTGTTTATCGGCATCATCATCACCTACAAACAAGTTAGTTGCTATTAATGTTGCAGAAAGAGGCAATCCTTGGATATTGATAGTGGAGGTGTCAGAATAAATGTCAAGTATTTATACTTTTGCTTGATATCGTAAGAATCAACATCGAATTAACAATATATCGAAAGATATGTTGATAAAAAATCTCAAAGGCCATTTTTTAAAGTAATGAAGATATTTCTAACTTACCTTCAGGTTTATTGGTAATATTAGCCTGAGCCAATGCAGCCTGTGCAGCAGTGGTGGTACCTGGAGCCATCTGAGTTCCCGTAGCAGCTTGAGCCATAGCCTCAACCTGATCCTGCAGGATTACCTTAACACCGGGTCCTTCAGGTTTTGTCCAGGTAGTTTCCCTCGTTCTGGCGTTGTAATAGTAAGGTTTTCCGTCAGGAGACTTAGTTTCCACCCAAATTTCAGCATTCACATCCTAATTAAAGAATTTAAGAAACTCTTTTTTAACCAAAACTTAACCAGAATGAAAACTATACTTACAATAGGAGGAGGTTGTTGTCCTCCAGGAGGAAACTGTGTACTCCCCATCAACGGTGGAGGTCCTCCAGACATATTTGGTGGTCCACCAAGTAAACCTGGAGGGCCAAAATTCGGCGGTCCACCCATCATATTCGGAGGAGCCCCCGACATCTGTCCAGGTGGACCCCAATTTGGGCCGCTATTAGGCCCACCGTTGAAATTCGGTGGCCCATTGAAGTTGCCACTACGTGGTGGTCCACCACGCCCGAACATCGGCGGTGGTCCTCCACCTCTCCCGCGGAAATTCGCCGGTCCTCCAGGTCCAAAACCTCTGCCTCTGAAACGAGGACCTTCACCACGTTGTGGCACCTGTCCTGGGGCATTCCAGTTCCTACATTTCAATAATACATCATCATCAACAAGGTTATTATTGTTACTTTGTTTGATTATTGTTGAAAAGTTAAAATTAATTTTTAAAAAAGTGAATGTATGAAAGTATACCGAAAGCCTCGACCACGACCGCGAAACTCTTCCTCCATATCGATGTCATTCTCGAAACCTCCGGATGGTGGAACATCCTCGGTGAATTCTTCGCCTGCAGATGATGTCGATATAGCCGGTGTCGGCTCACCTGCACCGGTGCCTACGTTCGTTTCGTCGAACTCCATCGTCTCCTCGTCTGCAGCCATTATTCCGCGATGTTTGGATTGCACTAACACGGATTCGTTGAGCGACGAACACAAATTTTACATCATTGATACATAAATCTGGTGACGACTACTGTTGATTGCACGAGTTGCGTGTACCTTCTTGTAGGCACAAACAATAGTTATAGATACAAAATGGCTTTTTTGAGGTATAAAGTCGCCGCGGGGGTCTTCGGCACGTTTGTGTATCATTGAGCGTAGATAGGCAACTCAATTTTTGTTTGATTTCACAGCCCCACTTCACTTGCGGCAGCAGGCAGCAAACGATTTCTGTTTATGCTGGTAATAGATAATAAATAAATAAATAAGAAATAATTTATTTCAAACAAATAAAATAGCAAATATTGTTTATCCTCATTTCTCTAGGCGTAATACACATATTTGTACCTTTAATTTATTTAAAATATATTTAATAATTTGTTCGTACTCGTGGCGCCATCTCAAGGAAACTAACTAAACTGCAAAACAGACGCTAAAAAGAGATTTCAGCAACAGCTTTATGATGGAGCTTTGTAGTTTATAAACTTAACAACAGATGTCGATGTAAGACAAGATGATGGTTTATCCTTGTAATAGGTAATAAATAAATAAATAAATAAGAAATAATTTATTTCAAGGGGTGTAAGGGTCGAATGACCAAGTGCCAACCTCACCTTCACGTGGTGCACCCTGCTTATAACCAACGAGGCTCTGGCGACCGAGTGCGAGGCGGTATAACCTCACTTTCTGCACGT
>JAODAC010003924.1:0-33821 GCA_027575185.1 Mimaenictus wilsoni
GTATGTGTGTATGTGTGTATGTGTGTATGTGTGTATGTGTGTATGTGTGTATGTGTGTATGTGTGTATGTGTGTATACGTGTATGCGTGTATGCGTGTATGTGTGTATGTGTGTGCATGTGAGTATGTGCGTGCATGTGTGTATGTGTGTGCATGTGTGTATATGTGTACGTTTATGAAATAGTGTATATATGAGCGTGTGGGTGTGTGTGTGTGTGTGTGTGTATATATGTATGTGTCTGCATGTTGTGAATGTGTCTGTGTGAGTGTGTATGGCGATTTTTGGGGAGGGTGCAACCGTAAGATGACGACGAGGGTGATCGGCGCTTTTCACATTTTTCGCAAAATGTGGAAACGGCTGGCGTGGCGCGACGCGACTACTGCCACGCGACTCACCCCAAAATCGCACATCTCCACCGACGTCGATGTCGACATCCACATCGGGCACAATATCCCGCAGATTATTGATTTCATCGGTTTTCATTTCGCCCATCGCCGCAGCGAACCGCCCCTCAAGCCACTGAAGCCACGCGACTGCTCCTTATATATTTTTTTCGACAGATATCTCCTTTATATGATGGACTGTGAATGTTTACAATGTTGCCAAGTCGTCACAATTATAATACATTGTCTCCCACAAAGTTAAGGGTCTTAACGGAAGTCTAACGCCATCTGGTGTTTCCTTAAGAGATACATTTTTGAAGTTTAAAGATGTCAGAACAGAAAATAACAATTAAAAAAGGAAATAAAAGTAATTTAACCTCAAATACAAAATTTCATAAAATCAGCGATTTATTAATGAAATTTGAATTTAACATAACCTATCTCAATTCATCTTTATGACAACTGTTATTAACTTTTGCTATTCCAAAACTCTACAAAAACTACCTGCATTCAAATTAATTCCTTTTTTTTGTTATTTTTTCCAATTTTCAGGGTAACTCAACCCTCAAAAAAAAATTTACCAATTTCGAAATTTTCTACAACAATGAAACAACCGGATTAAAGTCATAAACTATCCCCTACGGGAATAGTTATAGTCTACGAACAAAATTTTAGGGGTGTCGACGTAAAACGCGGTGAAATTTTGCGTTTATCAAACGGCGCAAACAAACACGGTTTTGGGGTGAAAACCAGCTTAACGGGGTAAATCTCAACTCGCAACTGCCTGCGTAGAAGCGTGCTGTGCAAATACGGCTTAGAAGAGGGAGGACAAATAAATAAGCTTCCATCAGCTGAAGCGAGGATTAGCAAATTGTTGTGAATATTGTGAATATTGTGAAATCAATTTCACCCTCTCTCAAAACAGGCCGACAACGAAGCGAGCAGGGAGAACAGAACCCGGGGCATTAACCTCAACCTTTAAAAACAATCTGACATTTCACGCGTTTTACGCAGCTGAATAATAAGGGCAAACTTTCCTACGCATCAGTTTACAACATCTTTTTCAAGTGAAAAAAGACAACACAAAGTTAAAGAGGCTTGCTGAGAGAAAAAAAAAAAAAAACAACGTATAAAGAAATAGTTAAAGGTTACAAAGGCCGTTTCATGTTATAGAATCTTGCTAGGAAGAGATAAAGTTTATAAAATCGTGTTAAAACCTCCTTAAATTTATGAATATCTATAGAAAAAAGGGATGTTAAAGGTTGTAAAGAATTACTATTGCCATCTATGAATTATAAAGTGCACAAAATAAAATAAATTACTCGAAAATAAATAAAATCACTTGAAACTTTGATTTTTTTTTGGAAAATGACAACAAAACAACAATAATTTTAAAAACCTTGTTCAATGACCAGAAGAAAATGAAAGGCTAAAGGTATTAATGGATGTACAACGCTATCTAGCGGTAATAAAACGTTTTAATTTGATGAAATCTCTTTAAAAACTCTTAAAAATGGAAAATCGTCCTGAAAACTCGAAAATTCACTTTACATTAAATATTTATGGCTTAAACGAACTAATACCAAGTTTCAACCAAGAAAAATTTGAATTAGGGCAAATGTCTCTCTAATGCTCTTAAAGTAAGATGGAAAACAACTGCAATATTAAGTAATCTCACAAATCACAAAATTGAAAACAATTCGAAGGTCAAAAAGGGCGTTTAACGCTTTAAAACACTTTAGCACTTTTAACTTTTTAAACTTTTTTTAAAAACATTTTAGCAACTATTTACGTCGTCTTACAATAAAAAAAAACATGAAGCAACGTAAAAATCAATTGGAAACTTCTAAAATACAACATTTACACATTTTGAACATGATTTATGGGGAAATCAACAAAACAATTAAGTAAACTTATTAGAAAATAGCAAGAATGGAGAGCATAAAAGTCACAAAGGTCGTGTAACGCCATCTAGATTCAATAAAATTCATTAAAGAGACGTAATTTTAAAAACTTATTGCTCTAGCACTTATGTACCAAACAAAACAAATTTTAAAGATGTCTAATGCCATCTACAATAAATAAAATTATGTAAATCACAAAATAACTTGAAAATTTGATTTTTTTTTTCGGAAAATGACAACAAAACAACAATAATTTAAAAAATCTTGTCAATTAACCAGAAGAAAATGAAAAGTTAAAGGTATCAAAGGATGCATAAGGCTATTTAGTCGTAATAAAACGTTTTAATTTGATAACATCTTTTTAAAACAATCTAAAACTTACGAAAATCTCCGTGAAAATTCAAAAAAAATCATTATACATTGAATATTTATGGCTCTGCCGAACTAATGCCATGTTTCAACCAAGAAAAACATTAATCAGGGCAAATGTCTCTCTAATGCTCTTAATTGAAACGGGATAACAAATCACAAAATTGAAAACACTTGAAAGGTCAGAAAGGGCGTGTAACGCCTTAAGACACCTGAACACCGCTAAGAAATCCCTAAAAAATTAAAATTTACAGATGTAAAGGACTATTAACGTCGTTTTACAATAAAAAAAGCATGAATCACTTGAAAACTCCTAACTTATAACATTTACACCTTCTGAATAAGATTTCGGGGAAAATCAATAAAACAGTTAAGTAAACTTAACGGAAAATAGCAAGAATGGAGAGCATAAAAGTCACTAAGGTCGTGTAACGCCATCTAGGTTCAACAAACTTCATTAAATCGACGTAAATATAAAAAAAGTTATTACTCTAGCACTTATTTACCAACCAAAACAAACTTTGAAGATGTCTAACGACATCTAGAATAAATAAAATTAAAAATATCGTCTTAAAACCACCAAAAATCTTTGAAAACCAAAAACGTTAGCCTACAAAAAAACTTCTAATGCCATCTGTCAATCAAAAAACCAGGAAAAAAAGTGTAATAATCCTTCAAATCTCTTTTAAAGTACGAACTTAAAGGCCGAACGAAGAAAGGCATGAAGTAATGTAAAAAGCACTTGAAAACTCCTAAAATATAACATTTATACGTTCTGAACACGATTTTGGGGAAAATCAACGAAACAGTTAAATAAACTTATCGGAAAAAAGCAGGAATGGAAAGAATAAAAGTCACTAAGGTCATGTAACGCCATCTAGGTTCAAGAAAATTCATTAAATCGACGTAAAACTAAAAATTATTGTTCTAGCATATATTTAACAACCAAATCAAACATTAAACTTTGACTGTTGAACGACAGTCAAACGTCTGTCTAGAATAAATAAAATTAAGAAAGTCGTCGTAAAACCACCAAAAATCTCTAAAAACCTCTGAAAACCCAAAAACATTAGCCTACAAAAAAGCTTCTAATGCCATCTATCAACCAAAAAAAGCAGTAAAAAAGTGTAATAAATCCTCAAATCACTTAAAAACCATAAAGTTAAAGGCCTAACGAACGGCTAGCGCCATCTAACCATCTGGCATCTAACCCACACCCTTACAAACCCTTAAAACGAGTTTAAAACGAAATTTTACAAAACAAGAGCAAAGAAACTCGACTTTATTTCGATGCATAAATTTAAGTATAACTCTAAGAATCTCGCAAAAATCTATCACTATTAGTTAGACTCTAACAAAGAAAGAAAGGAACGATTTTATATATTAATATAAATTTGATAAACTTGAATGACGAAACGCAAAATATTGTCATAAAAATGGTTTGCTTCAAAAAAGATTTTCGGGCGCATGTCGAAAAATCTAAAATCTATTATAATAGAGAAATTCGTGAAAAGAACAAAACCTAACCTAAACTATTACTATTTAACGTTGTAACGTTTAAGAATCGGAGGCACAAAATCAAAATTAGCCATGTAAGGGATGTTTAGTATATATACAGTATATTATTTAAAAGAAAAAGAAATGAAAAAGAAGACATGAATTTATATATTCATTCGCTGATTAAGATAACGAGGATTAATTAATAAGATGAGAGAAGAAGAAGAGGATGAAGAAAAATAGATGAGTATATAGTGAACATGTTTTTTGTAGAGAATTTCACATTGAGATTATATCTATTTACATTGGAGACTCAGATATATAAATAAAGTAGAATTAAATAGACCCGAGACATTAAAAAACCCTTCTGGAAGAAAGAAAAGAGTATGAGGAAGTGACAAAAGAGGTTAACATGAGAGAAAGATGAAAAAAAGATAGAAGAGGATGTTTCAGGTCAAGAAAGAATGAAGGAAAAATAGAGGAAGGAAAGAAAAAGGGTTGAAAAAACCAAATAAACAGGCGTAATTATTATACATTATACATTTTTGAAAATACAATAAGATATAACTATTTTCATATTTATTCCGTATGCGTTTTTTGTAAGACGGATGCAAAGGAGCGCCATCTAGTGGCGGAGAGCGTAGAAGTGAGTAAACAGTGAATAAACTCGTGCGCTCTCTCTCAGGCTTTACGTTCACTGTCTATGTGTTGTAACATTGTGAGTATCTTATACTAACTGCCATTAGCGAAACTGATAGTCTTACAGAAAGAAAACAGACGAAAAAAAAACTACTAAATACTAACTAATTTTGAAACTAATGGAAATTACTAGAAATGGATGCTAAACCTCTGGAAATTATCTGACACTTCCGAAAACTGTGCAAAAACTACTGGAAATTATACAAAACTAGGGAAAACTGTACAAAAATAGTGGATACTTACGAAGACAAACGGAAACTCTTTAAAACCGGAAGAAACTATTTAAAACCAGAAGAAACTAATAGGAAGTATCCTAAGCCGATAGAAACTAAACCTAACCTGATTTTCACAGGCAGATATATTCAGAAATTTCTCGGATATTAACGCAATTAGCGGTTTTTGATATAAGGTAAGTTTTTAGAACACATTTTCCCTAGAATGAATTGTCTTAAAAATGAGTGTAAAGTCGAAAAAGCATTTGAATACCGAATATTTTATCGATTAGCATAGTGAAACTGTAATACCTTGAAAAAGTCGAAAGTTTGAACATGTCTAATGCCATCTAGGCTCAATATAAATCATAAAATCGATGGAAAACTCCTAAAATTCTATTTTAAATAAGATTTTAAATATCAACATTTATGGTTGTAAAACAACTAAAGGTATTTTCAATGAATAATACCAGATTGAGCGGAAAATTATTAATTACGTGAAAATTATTAAAACTTAAAATTTCAAGTCTTTCATCAACACTGAATTCATGTTCTGTATTCAGTGATGATGAAAAAAATAAACTCGTCTAAAGTTGCAAAATAGAATAATTAAAGGTTACAAAAGACGTTTAACGCCATCTTAATAATAAAATTTATAAAATCGGGGTAAAACAATTTGAAACCACTGAAAGAAAGTTCTAAAACATGATAAGCTAAGTCTACAAAGGACTATTAACACTGTTTTTCTATCACAAAACATGAATTTTTGAAACTAACACTTCAAAACTTCTAAAAACATCCGAAAAAAGCCTTTAAAACATCAAAATTTAAAATTATAAAGCAAGTAAAGTCATTTTCATTGAATAATACAAGATTCAGTGGAAAAAACTTACTAAAACTTTTGAAATAAAAAATTTCATGACTCTAGAACATGTTTTCAAGGAGACACCACAACAAAAAGCACACATGTTGAGAAAACTCTACACAGAAGAATAATCAATGGTCTAATATCATCTCTGCCGAATAAAATTCATAAAATCGCGATCAATCACTTTATAACCACCGAAAGAAAGCTCTAAAACATGAAAAGTTAAGTCTACAAAGGACTAATAATACTGTTTTACTATCACAAATCATGAATCTTTGCAACTAACATTTGAAAACTCCTAAAAACATCCGAAAAAGGGCTTTAAAACATCAAAATTTAAAATTATAAAGCAAGTAAAGTCATTTTCATTGAATAATACAAGATTCAGTGGAAAAAACTTACTAAAACTTTTGAAATAAAAAATTTCATGACTCTAGAACATGTTTTCAAGGAGACACCACAACAAAAAGCACACATGTTGAGAAAACTCTACACAGAAGAATAATTAATGGTCTAATATCATCTCTGCCAAATAAAATTCATAAAATCGCGATAAATCACTTTATAACCACCGAAAAAAAGCTCTAAAACATGAAAAGTTAAGTCTACAAAGGACTAATAACACTGTATTTCTATCACAAAACATGAATCTTTGAAACTAACACTTGAAAACTCCTAAAAACATCCGAAAAAGGCCTTTAAAACATCAAAATTTAAAGTTATAAAGCAAGTAAAGTCATTTTCATGGAATAATACAAGATTCAGTGGAAACAGCTTTCTAAAACTTTTGAAATATAATATTTCTTGACTCTAGAATATGTTTTGAAGGAGACACCACAACAAATAAGCACACATCTTGAGAAAACTTTGCATAGAAGAATAATCAATGGTCTAATATTATCTGTGCCGAATAAAATTCATAAAATCGCGATAAATCACTTTATAACCACCGAAAGAAAGCTCTAAAACATAAAAAGTTAAGTCTACAAAGGACTTATAACACTGTTTTTCTATCACAAATCATGAATCTTTGCAACTAACACTTGAAAACTCCTAAAAACATCCGAATAGGCCTTTAAAACATCAAAATTTAAAGTTATAAAGCAAGTAAAGTCATTTTCATGGAATAATACAAGATTAAGTGGAAAAACCTTACTAAAACTTTTGAAATATAAAATTTCATGACTCTAGAACATGTTTTCAAGGAGACACCCCAACAAATAAGCACATATCTTGAGAAAACTTTTCACAGAAAAATAATTAATAATCTAACACTAAGGCTAAAAAGAACTAATAAAAAAACGTGAATCAATGCAACAAAATCCTTGTAAACTCTTAAAATATAAGATAAAATCAACGCCACGCCACGCAGTGTGAAAGTCACCTTAGGAGAATAAGTACAAGAGCAAAACTTGAAGCTGGACTGTGTACAAATTTGTTTATTACTATTATTGTCAGATTTTAAATGAATGTAAAGATGTACCGAGCATCCACAGAAGTTTATAAATTTGCGTTTCAGTATGCAATGCGACTAATTGTAAGGCGACGTTCACACTAAGAGCGAAAGGTGTATTTGACAATTTTCAAACTCAAAAGACAAGGAATCCAATTGTGAAATGGAAATTGTGAAAACTAATCGAAAAAACGGAACATAAAACTATCTAAAAATGAATTCGCTATGCTCATTGACAATATTTGATGTACAAACGCACTTTGAGAATGTATCTACTATACATTCTCAAAGTAGAGATTTAGGAAGATGTTGATTTGTAGGAAGATGATTTAGGGAAAATGTTTTTGGGAAACTCATACCCCCAACCAAAGACCGCTATATAAGAACTATCTCTATCAAAAAAAAAAAAAAAAACAACAAAAATCCACAAATCTACAAACCAACAAACACGAAACAAACTTCCTTTTTCAAAAGCGTTGTTATAAAAAGAGTTTTTATAAAAGTTAGATATTGGCAAAACGCGATTTTGTTGAATTTTTAGCAGTACCTCAAAATCTCTGACTCGAAGAGATTCCAGTTCAAAACACAACTACCTCCAAATAAACTAATAACGTTCCAAATAACGAACAAATCATCAAAGAAAAAAATGAATAAATCAACTTAAAAAAAAAAAACTATACACAAATCGAACAACATAACAAAATAACTTATATAAAAAGAACAAAAATAAACAATGAAAGAAAACACATCAAACAAAGTGAAAATCGAAAAATGATTTGTTATCGACTATATATTAATTAAGAGAATGACTATAATATTACAAAAAAAATACAAAAATTATTAATGATTAAAGGCGATCGATGTATGTAATAGTTATTAATGTTTATACGATAACATTTTTTATTTTGGCTTCTTCACAACAGTTGGAAGAAGAAAAAAGAAGGAATTGTGGCCATTTTTGCTCTTATCTAACCTTTCTTACAATTTTGTAAAGTTTGTGATTAATTTAATTGTTTCTAGTCAATTTTCTAGTTTTATAATATAGTCAGTAAAATTTAGTTTTATTTTTTATTTTTTTTATTTATTTAATTTCGGTAATTTTTGTTTTTTAATTTGATGTATTTTAAAATTTTTTTTGTTGTGATTAAAATTTTGTCTACAGTAAGTAACTAAAGCAGTGCAGTACAAGTATTAAACAAAACACAAAAATATTTAACTGAAACTTTAGAAATGAAACCGAACAGAAAAAATGTCGCATACAAAAACTGTAAGGAAAACTGAATTTTTGAAAATGTCAAAAATATGAAGGCAAAAAGGAAATAAAGAAGATTGTATTGTATTTGCTAAACATACTACGATTTAGTGGCAAATAATTATGTATTATTATATTAGTCATGTAAGAGAAAATAAATACAATTAAAATTATTTGTTGTCGTTTTATTTTTTGGGCCATAGGCATATGCTTGAGGTGTGATAATGTTTATGTATGTTTCTTTTTCTGATTTCAGGTTCTTTCTTGATATTTTAGGTTTTTGGCAAGTCCCTTTTTTGGGGACAACGTTTGAGTTGTGTCGACTCGTTCGAATATACTTAGTTTCTAGTCGTATTCTATACGTATACTAATTTTTATTGAAATCTGAAGAGTCGAATGCGTAGCCGCCCATTTTCAGTGTGAATGAGTAGCTGAGTAGCTTTGTCACTATCTCTGAGGTGAAACGTAATCGTAGTCATGCCAACAAATTGTTTATTCCTCCGACCCGCGGCGCGCGTATGTCTTAGGCATGTTTTTACATGTTTATTCGTATTTCAGATTTTTGGAAAGCTCCAGTTTAGGAACTACTCTTGTGTTACATCGGCTCGTTCGAATATAATTAGTTTCTAATCCTCTTCTATACGTATACCAATTTTTATGGAAATCTGAGGGGTCGAATGCGTAGCCTCCCATTTTCAGTGTGAATGAGGCCTTAGGAATATAACTGAGTAGCTCTGTCACTGTCTTTGATTGAAACGTAATCGTAGTCATGCCAACAAAGTTTTTATTCCTCCGACCAGCGCCGCGTGTATGCTTAGGCGTAGTTTTACATGTTTGTTCGTCTTTAAGATTTTTGGAAAGGCTCCAGTTTATGAACTACTCTTGTGTTACATCGTCTCGTTCGAATATAATTAGTTTCTAGTTTCCTCTTCTATACGTATACCAATTTTTATTGAAATCTGAAGAGTCGAATGCCTCTCATTTTCAGTGTGAATGAGGCCTTAGGAATATAACTGAGTAGCTTTGTCACTGTCTGTGATGTGAAACGTAATCGTAGTCATGTCAACAAATTGTTTATTCCTCCGACTCGCGGCGCGCGTATGCTTAGGCACGTTTTTACATGTTTGTTCGTATTTCAGATTTTTGGATAGGTTCCATTTTAAGAACAACTCTTGTGTTCATCGTCTCGTTCGAATGTAATTAGTTTGTAGTCCTCTTCTATACGTATACCAATTTTTATTGAAATCTGAAGAGTCGAATGCGTAGCCTCCCATTTCCAGTGTGAATGAGACCTTAGGAAAAAAACTGACAAGTTCTGTCTTTGACTCTACCTGAAACGTGGTTATTGTCATACCAACAGAGTAATTATTCTTCTGATCATTGCGAATTGGGTGTGAACGACCCCTAAGACGTATATAACATCCTCATATTTCTAATTATCAGATTTCAATCAATTGTATGTGTGTGTGTGTGTTTTGTGTGTGTGTGTGTGTGTGTGTGTGTGTGTGTGTGTGTGTGTGTGTGTGTGTGTTGTTCTCTTGTAATCTTCCAGCCAAACAATCAACAATCAACTAATCACTAATTGTCACACCTTTATTATCACGCTTCAGCAAATCGGTGGCAGTTAACCAGGTAAGGAAATCAATTTTCTCTATTAAAACCACCAACAACCAACATTGTAGCTCGCGTCGCATGTTATAACACATGACAATAACTTCCGTGCACTATAAACATTATAATCGTAGTAATACCGGTTATAAACACTATAAAAACAACAATTATAATATAAATAATATGAAACGTAAATTGAGTGTGGATTATTTTATGTTTGAACCTTTATAATTTGCAATCAAGTCCACAAAACGTAAAATAGAGTCATTCGAATTTGTTGTTGTATTGCAGTAAAGTTATTGCTTGTAAAATTATTACTTGAAAAATGTTCGTTATAACTGTTATTTTCATTATTATTATCGAAATGACGTGACGAACGCGTTTTTCGGTCTGTTGAATCATGTTTAGTGATTCATAGTTACAAAAATGTGAAATTTTCCTCATTGGAGTTTTCTGTGTTACTGTCAATGATTAAATACCAATAATAATAATAATAATAATAATAATAATAATAATACCTGACTATCGACCTAACTGATTCTTCAGCTATTTTTATATACAATTTATTGACTATTAACTCTTTTTTTCTTGCAATGTTATGGTAATGCTGTTGTTTGTTTTTGTTGATGTTTTTGATGATGTGATGTGATGTGTATAGTATGTTGCTTTCCTCTGTGTTGATGTAGAGATATATGTTTTTTTTTTTTTGATTGAATGTCGGATTGAATCTTGGAGTGTTGCATCATATGATGTGAATTTTTGGATTAATTAATGAGTATTTATTAATATGGTTTTATCCATTATTTATCGATGTGGATTTATTTGGTGTGAATTGTTTTAGAGTGAATTTTAATGTGAATTAAATAATTAATTAATTCACAATAATGGTGCCCACCTCGGGGACTCGAACCCCGTCCGACTGCGTGATAAGCTGAAATACTACCAACTGTGCTGCCTGGGTGGGTTTTCATGATTATTAGTCAGTTTTCTGACGAAATTTAATCTATTTTTGACATACTTCTTCATCATCTACAAAATCTACAAAAATTAGTTAAAAAAATTTTAAACTTTGAACTTCTATAAAAATAATACCATCAGAGGTAAAATCATAAAATTGGATCGAGCATATCCCAAATTTTATCTACTTTCAGAAAGTCATAAAACATTTAAGCTAGTTTAATAACTTTTGGAGTTATTGAAGAAAAATTATGAACTTGAAAAAATAAAACATAAATTCAATGTCTTAAAAATGGAAACATTAATAAATATAAAACAATTATCATTAATAATATAACAATTTCACAATCCTTTACTAAATTTTGTCTACTTTCAGAAAATCACAAAATATTAGATGTATCTTCTTGACTTTCTGAGTAATTAAATAAAGATTATGAAAACAAGAAAAATATGTGATTACTAAAGTTGAAATAAATTACGTTTTTTTTCTGTTTTCCTTAAGCGATTTATTTCAATTGGTTTCCAATCAAATTTCCAAAGAAAACCACCGTAGAGAAAACAGTAGCGCATCTCAAGGACTTTTATCTTTGTTTGACGATGACGAAAACCTTCGCTCATGTGCGGAAAATTGGAAAACTTTCCCTTATTTCTTTCATTACAAAAAAGAAACGAGTTTTTATTGCAAGTGTAAATGAAATAAAGTCGCTTTAACTCCCTAGATTCCCCAAAACTTTTCATTTAATCAGTAAAAACAATTAATACCAATCAATAATTACAGTAACAGTAAGGAAAAATTAAACAATCTCAATAAATAATGTTCAAAATGTAACTTTAATTATTTTAGTTTTTAAAGTCAGGATTGTAATTTCTTCATTTTTTTTTCAGATTTTCGTGAATAACGTTAAAACTATTAGAGGTAGCTTTGAAAATTTAGGTTTTTCAGAAAGTAGATAAAATTTTGAATAATATATAGGAGCAGAGAAAGTTTTACCACCGATATTTTAAGAAACAGTTTAGTTTTAAATTTCAGTAAAATAATATCTGACATATTTTTCAATTTTTTAAAATTTTCCCACTTTAATTTGCGTAATAACATTAAAACTATCAGTGACAGTTATACATACTAATCATTTTCGGAAAGTAGATAACATTCTTCATGATATAAAAATTATTTCATAGTTTTTTTATTGCTAGGTAACAATTTACAGTGACTTAAAGAATTTCAAACATTTGACTTCATTTTTTGATGCTCCTTCAAAATGACTTCGACAATTTTGTCATAACATTGAAACTATAAAAAATACTTTTATAGCCTTGCCTTTTTCTGAAAGTAGATAAAATTTTCAATAATATGGAATTTATTTCATAGCAAGACGATTGATAGGAAATATTTTACAGAGACATAAATAATGGCATACATTTGTTCCTACTTAATGTTTTCATTCTTGATTCCTCCTTAAAAAAACATTAAAAATATTCTCAAACTTTGAAAGGTTTAACGCAAATAATTTTAGAAATATTTCAGTTTTAAATTTCACTATTTGGCAGATATTCTTTTTCAAGATTGAAAATTAGGACCTAACTTTAAAAATCCTATATTTCCTGAAAGAACAGTCAATTTTAAATAATATTCTCGACCTTTGAAAGCTCTAGCGCAAATAGTTTTAGAAATATTTCAGTTTTAAATTTCAGTATTTGGCAGATATTCTTTTTCAAGATTTCATATTTTTGTCCCTTTGATTTTCTCGAATAACATCAAAACTATTAGAGTTAGCATTGTAAGCTTATACTTTTCTGAATGTTGATAAAATTGTCAATAATATAAAATTTATTTTATAGCAAGGCGATTGATAGTAAATATTTTACAGAGTCATAAATAATGGCATACATTCGTTCCTACTTATTGTTTTCATTCTTGATTCCTCCTTAAAAAAACACTGAAAATTACGACATAACTTTAAAATCCTATATTCCCTGAAAGAACAGTCAATTCTGAATAATATTCTCGAACCTTGAAAGCTTTAGCGCAAATAGTTTTAGAAATATTTCAGTTTAAAATTTCAGTATTTGGCAGATATTATTTTTCAAGATTTCATATTTTTCCTTTCCCTTTGATTTTCTCGAATAACATCAAAACTATTAGAGATAGCATTACAAGCTTATGCATTTCTGAAAGTAGATAAAATTCTAAACAAGATAGAATTTACTTCAATGTTTCACTATTGATGCATAAGATTTTACAGTCTCTTAAATAACTATAAACATATCTTTCTATTCATTGTTTTCCTTTCTCCTTCCTCCTTCAAAAAAACACTGAAATTTAGGCCCTAACAGTAAAAATCCTATATTTTCTGGAAGTATATAAAATTTAGAATAATTTACGGCACATTTGATACATTTTGTAGTGATTTATATGAGGTTTAAATGGTTGAAATGATCAGATAAGAATATTTTATTGTTACAAACGAAATAATTTCAAATAAACACCGTATTCTCCAAAAATTTCCTTCAATCTATTAAAAACAATTAAAACCAATTAATAATTACAGTAATAATCATGAAAAAATGAAAGCACATTAATCAATAATGAAATAAAACACATCGTCATCAATTATAAAAAAAAAACGTGAAACGTGCGCAAGGGCAACATTTTCACGTATATTTGTCGCGAAAATATGCGAGTGTTTGTGCTGTTATCGCATGTCATTTCACAAATATCTATTTGCTTTGTAGATGTATAAATAAAGCGTGAGAGCTGAGCGGTTCGAATCGCAAACAATCGCGAAACATGGCGCTGCTCATGTCACGCGCATGTCATCCACCTCGATGACTACGCCAGTGTTTGCAGGCAGCTAATTGTAATTAATTACATTGAATTGTAAAATGGTACTGGCACGACAGTGTGGTGGATCTGCGTGTGAAATAATGTGCTTATCGATCGACATTTGCTTGGTTTGGGAATGTCATGATGATGATTACAATGATGATGATGATGATGACTTGAAGCACACGACGACGCAGACAAATAATTTAATTTGTCGATAATTAACATTACATAGGTTGTACGGGGTTAATTATAATGCGCTAGGAAGGAATTTACTATGACTTTGACCTTCATGTGAATTTGTATTGTTATTAAATATTCATTGTTGATGGTATTTAAAAATTAGATTTTAAGGAAATACAATTGGTAATTGTCGAAATTTTCTTTAATAACTCAGTTTTGTATATAATATTCTGTTATTTTATGAAAGTAGATATAATTTGGAATATGATGGTGAAAGTTCTATTGAAATAGTGTTAATAGTTTTATATTTATCGATGATCAAAGGTTCATTTTTGAGAAATTATGCTACTATGAGTATTCGTTGTTATACTTTTTAGTATATAATTCGGAAAGTAATAGAGTTTGATTAAGTATCTTGCGATTTTCTGAAAGTAGATTAAATTTGAAATGGGATGGTGGAAATTCTAAGGAATTCGTGCTAATAGTTTAAACTTTATTGTTGTTTAAAATTTTCACTATTGAGAAATTGATTTTTGTGACTATTCGTTGTCATCTTTATTTGTCCTTCCTAACTTCGAAAGTTATGAATTTGATTTAAATATCTCTTAATTTTCTGAAAGTAGATAAAATTTCGAATAGTATAGTGAAAGTTCCATAGGAATAGTGTTAATAGTTTTATATTTATCGATAATGAAGTTTACATTTTTGAGAAATTATGCTACTACGAGTATTCGTTGTTATACTTTTTCGTATTTCATTTAGAAAGTAATTGAGTTTGATTAAATATCTTGATATTTTCTGAAAGAAGATTAAATTTGAAATTGAGTGGTAGGAATTCTAAGGGATTAGTGGTAATAGTTTAAAATTTATTCTTGTTTAAAGTTTACAATATTGAGAAATTAATTTTTGTGACTATTCGTTGTCATCTTCATTTGTGTTTCCTAACTTTGAAAGTTATGAAGCTGATTTAAATATCTCTTGATTTTCTGAAAGTAGATAAAATTTCGAATAGTATAGTTAAAGTTTTATAGGAATAGTGATTATAGTTTTATATTTATCGATGATCAAAGTTTACATTTTTGAGAAATTATGCTTCTACGAGTATTCGTTGTTATACTTTTTCTTATATAATTCGGAAAGTAATAGAATTTCATGCAATATATTACAATTTTCTGAAAGTAGATTAAATTTGAGATAGGATAGTGGAATTTGTATATGATTAGTGATAATAGTTTAAAATTTATGATTGTTCAAAGTTTATTCTCTTCAGAAATTGTTTTCCTGTGACTATTCGTTGTTATCCTAAATTTTCTTTTATAATTCCTAAAGTTCTCAAGTCGAATTGAATATTTTTAGATTGTCTGATAGTAGATAAAATTTGGCATAAGACAGAGGAGATTTTAGTTTATTAGTAGGTTTATATAGTTTTATATTTATTAATGTTCAAAATTTAAACATTTTTGTTATATTCTGTTTTTGTGAATATTTACTGTTATTCATAATTTTCATTAATAACTTCTAAAGTTACGAAGCTGAGTTGTACATCTTTGGATTTTCTGAAAGTACATAAAATTTTGAATAAGTCAGAGAAGATTTCAGAGACTTACGGAGAATAGTTTTATGTTTATAGGTGTTCAAATTTTATAAATGTTTCTTCTTTAGAATATCAGACTTAATAAACTCTATACAAGTTTTAAGACTATTTACTATCATAATTACTAAGAAAAAATCGAATTTATTGCATGCATTCGTTTTTAAATTTAATCTAGTTTACGAAACTATTCAAATATCACGTAATATTTATTTAGTTAATTAGCTATTAAAGAAAAACTGCCGATGTAACATAATCCAGAAAATAAAAACGACTAAAATCAATTCAAAACAAAAACAAAACGTCATAAAAACTATAAAATTCTTTAAGTAATAGCAAATTAATTACAGAAAATCATGCTGTACTTATTCTAGTTTACATAAAGCCATTCCATTCTTTTCTTGCCTTTGTTTTCACCACTTTTGTTAACAACTTGTTTTAGCTTTCTGATGTTAGAGTACAATTTAGACAAGATTTGTTTAGTATTCTTATACACGTTTTTTCCCTTGCCCACTGTCAATGTCAAGCTAAACAACAGAATAGAATAACTGATACGAATTAACAAATACAGACAGCAAATATACAAGAGCGTGGAAACATTTTCGGTTGTCATTGTCGGATTATGACAGACGAGACATGCTTAGAATGTGTGCAATGCATTATTTTGACCGCCAATATATTTGGGCTCGTGCAAAACACAAAAATGGCAAGCGAAAAACTGTGTTTGTTTGTCACGTATTGATAAATTTCCATTGTTATATGGAATTTTCGTTATTAAATACATATAAATGTCATATATTTATTTGGATAGAAAACATGCCTTTAACAAATATTTTAAACGTCTAGAATATCAAGAATTTCATAATCTTCATTATAGTTTTGTCTTCAATGCCTATCAAAAAGTAAATTTCAAATATGTTTTCGTGGCTATTAAGAGCGATACGATGGGCTTATTAATTTTCTATTTATATATTTTCCTAATAATTAATATTACATAGGTTGTACGGGGTTAATTATAATGCGCTAGGAAGGAATTTACTATGACTTTGACCTTCATGTGAATTTGTATTGTTATTAAATATTCATTGTTGATGGTATTTAAAAATTAGATTTTAAGGAAATACAATTGGTAATTGTCGAAATTTTCTTTAATAACTCAGTTTTGTATATAATATTCTGTTATTTTATGAAAGTAGATATCATTTGGAATATGATGGTGAAAGTTCTATTGAAATAGTGTTAATAGTTTTATATTTATCGATGATCAAAGTTTCACTTTTGAGAAATTATGCTACTACGAGTATTCGTTGTTATACTTTTTAGTATATAATTCGGAAAGTATTTGAGTTTGATTAAATATCATGCGATTTTCTGAAAGTAGATTAAATTTGAAATGGAATGATGGAAATTCTAAGGAATTCGTGCTAATAGTTTAAACTTTATTGTTGTTTAAAATTTTCATTATTGAGAAATTGATTTTTGTGACTATTCGTTGTCATCATTATTTGTCCTTCCTATCTTCGAAAGTTATGAAACTGATTTAAATATCTCTTAATTTTCTAAAAGTAGATAAAATTTCAAATAGTATAGTTAAAGCTCTATAGGAATAGTGTTAATAGTTTTATATTTATCGATGATCAAAGTTTACATTTTTGAGAAATTATGCTACTAAGAGTATTCGTTGTTATACTTTTTCGTATATAATTCAGAAAGTAATTGAGTTTGATTAAATATCTTGATACTTTCTGAAATTAGATTAAATTTGAAAGAGTATGATAGGAATTCTAAGGGATTAGTGCTAATAGTTTAAAATTTATTCTTGTTTAAAATTTACAATATTGAGAAATTGATTTTTGTGACTACTCGTAGTCATCCTCATTTGTCTTTCCTAACTTCGAAAGTTATGAAACTGATTTAAATATCTCTTAATTTTCTGAAAGTAGATAAAATTTCGAATAGTATAGTTAAAGATCTATAGAAATAGTGTTAATAGTTTTATATTTATCGATGATCAAAGTATACATTTTTGAGTAATTATGCTACTAAGAGTATTCGAAAACATGCCTTTTACAAATATTTTAAACGTCTAGAACATCAAGTATTTCATAATCTTCAATACAGTTTTGTCTACAATTCCTATCAAAGAGTAAATTTCAAATATGTTTTCGTGACTATTAAAAGCGATACGATGGGCTTATTAATTTTCTATTAACATGTTTTCCTAATAAATGTCATTGTTATCAATAGTTTTGGATTGGTACTATCGATACTTGAATAAGTATGGAAAAAAACCCAACCAATTTGTGTATATTCTGGGAGCTGTATTGGCGAAATATTTTTTTTTAACAATGTGAAGGTTATGCAAATAAATACCTAAACTTGTATGATAACAAGTACCTGTCGCCATGATGATATTTAGTCGTTGGTTTTATACATGTTTTAGGAGATACGTATATTTAGATATTTGTTGAAGGATCTGAGTCCTTTACCTGATATGAACTTGTTGCTTCGTGAAACACTTAACAACACGACGAAGAATTGGGGTGCTTTAACTTATTAGGGAGTTAATACGAGTGTCGAAACTCTAACCCAACCAAAGTCTACCAAGTTATGCTCAAGACTGAATATATATAATAATATCACATATTTTAATGTCTATCGACCTCTGTGGGTCTTTCCGACATGGATATGTTTCTTTTTTTTATTTCTATGTTTTTTGTTTTGTTGTTATTTACAAGTATGTTTTGTGTGTGTGTGTGTGTGTGTGTGTGTGTGTGTGCGAGGGTAAGTGTGTGAAGTTGTTGTGTGAAAAATAATAACACTGTGTGATGCCCGCCCCGAGGACTCGAACCTCGTCCGCTGGCGTGATATAGACTGAATATATTTTTCCAAAAACCAAAACAAGTTTACAAAATTCCTACTATATACAATTCTACACCTGGGGATGGGGAGACAAACTACCATTCGTGTGCATCTGGCATCGATATATTAACTTGAAGAGTTTCATCTTGGGTCCAAAAATCACTATGGGAGATAGCTAATTGTAATTGACATGCCTAATACTTTACACTTCAGTCTTATTCCCATATTAATTCATACATAGCGGCGGCTTACCGCGTTGTGAATGAGCTGCTTGTTGAGTGGGAGGGTCACCCGACCCTCCCACGCCGTCCGCGAACTCCTGATTTCGCGGTAAAAACGCGAATAAAGGTTGGGTGACAATAGTTCAGAGCAAGTACCATCAGTAGCGAGACCGGATTGCGCCGGGTGAAAGTTACTATTCCCATACACTACTATGTGGTAGTAAAAGGTTGTTGAATAAATTGAAAAAAAATCATACATTTAGTCTTCACACTTGACCCAAACATTTACTAGACACAGACATATTCACATACCCACCCATTTTCTACATGAACTCACACTGTACACACTCGCGCACGCCCCTCACCCCACAACACACTCACATACATACATTCACACACCCACACACAAATTAAAATTCCGTGGGTTCAATGCCTAATAGCATGACTCGAGCGTCTGCATGGAGACTGTGACCACTATCTTACCCAGTTTCGTACTGGCCATGGCGAATTTGCGTCGTACCTCCACAGATTTGGCAAGAAGGGTAGTAGTATATGCAGCCACTGCCCACTGGACGGACCACACCCTTGAAATCTGTCCAGCATGGACCAAAGAACGGATGGAACTCCTGGCGGCGACTCGATGTGCAAGCTGTACACCTGAGCAACTTGGAAGAGCAATGCTCCAGTCCCAAGGAAACTGGAATGCGATAGTCCTTTTCTGCGGGAACGTCGTGAGGCAAAAGCGTAAAGTCGAAGAACACACATAGAGCGTCTCTAAACCGTTGCACTGACGAAATGCATAACCCGCGATACAGCTGCAGCGTGTCTGATTACCCTTAGTATACGCACAACATCACTATTATATTTAATAGTAGCCACCCCTCTCATAGAGCCACTTGTTCCGGTTAGCAAGATGTCGGCAACGACCAAAAAGAAAAAAAAAATTCCAAATCTGAAACGATACAAATTTTCCGCTGCGGTAATTATTTTAAACTAATTTCTGGAATAGTCAACAACAGTTGAGTTTGCAAATAAATATTGACTAGATATTATCAATTTGTGACAACGTATGTTGAAACATGTTTTGATGGTGAAACCTTTTTTTCTACTTTTAACGAATATTTTCTTTTAAAAATCCACCAGAATGCGAAACAATAACAAACCAATCAAAAGTGGAGTTTTCGCATTCTGGAACGACGAGGAATTTAATATATTACACAAATATACTTTACAAATGAGTAGAAAAATGATTAAAACCCATGAAATTGCAGTTTTGAAACTACTTAAAAAAAAAACAGAAAAAACTGGGAAATTTTACGATTCACTCTGTTGTGATAAGTAACACGTATCTGACAATATTACTATACAGAAAAAATTAACGATGATATAATTCACGATAGTGAAATATTTATTATTTATTTTAAAATATTTATGCAGTACATTTGCATGAGTTTATTTTACATGTTTGTTCGAATTGTACCGCATCCACTTTGTATAATTTGCTAATAAACGAATGTTTATGCGTAACGAGTTCAATATTTTAATATATTCTTACGACAGCTTGATAATTTTAAAATAAATACTGACAAAGTGGAATATATCTAAAATTATAAAAATTTAACGATTAAAAAACTGAAATAGATATGTGCCGTAAAATATGAGCCTTTAAAGTTTAAGGCTCTCTAAAAAGATATGTATCAACTCTAGAAGTATGAAATAAAGTGTATAATATTTAGAATTCTCTCTACTTTCCGAAAATGTTGAGTTTTTAAATCCAATTTTATTAGTTTATTAATTAATGAAGAAAAACTAATGCAAACTAAAACGGAATAAGGCAATATTCCCTACGTTACTTTTTAAGGCCCTGTAAAAAGTTTCCTATCAGTCGGAAATATTTCAAATAAATCTTATAGTGTTCATAATTATATCTGCTTTAGAATATATACCACTTGCTTGTCTTTCAGATTTAATTACATAGATATCGGCCAAAAATCAAGATAATTACATAATGTTCTATAATAAACTCTGAAAAATAAGGTGTGCATTTTAAACTGAAATATTTATTGAATTTATGATTACTAAGACTTTCTGTCTACTACCATATTATTAAGGATTTGCTGTTGTTTCTAGAAATGTTAATTTATAAAATGTAGCATTATTAGTTTTTAAACAAATGAAGAAAATTGGGGTCTAAATAAATTGCCTTATTTTTTGCTTTCTAATCTTTTCCTAATCTTTAAGACGCTGTAAACAGTCTCCTGTTATTCGCAGGACCATCAAATATCAAATGTTGTACTAAGAATTTAATCTGCTTTCCGAAAATATAAGATTTTATATTCATGTAAGTATAATTACAACATTACTAAGCAATAATCAAAAGAATAACAAATTTCTGGTCAAAAATTTTAACCAATCTTTGAATGACAATAGCCATTAAACTAATAACAAAACTTCTCATTAACAGTATCTGGTTCAAAATTTAATCTACTTTCAGAGGTATAAACGCGTTTAAACGTACCTTTCTAAATTTCCAAGTTATAGAAGAATAACTAAAGATTTTCAATATGATCTAAATTCCTATAATTCTATTGAAATCTCCCTCTCTTCGAAAAAGTCTTAAAGCCCTTTATGTTAAGAATTAGGCTACTATTCAAAGCTTAAACCCTCCACCTGCATTAACGTCTGTGCACTCTTCTTCTCAAGACCCTACTGAGTAACATTAAGCTTAGGTAGATCGAACCTCAGTCGAATTCCACACCTTCGAAGGTGTAGATCACATTTTCCAAGTCCAACAAAAAACGATTCCGCCTGTATTGCCTACCACCGCCCACACATCAAAAGCCACGCGGAATAGATATTCCTAGCGAAGGTAAGGAGACGTCGCAGCGAGTATTTAACGCGACGCGCATTTTAATCGCGCCTTATTCCCACGAGCGCACCTGACAAACGCGCGTTATCACCATCGCGGCGCGGAATAATCCAATTAAGCGCTCATTAGTTAGTTCGAAAATTGTCTCAAACCTTTTTCTCCGATTCGAAAAGTTGTACAGTTTTCGACAGTGCCGTTTAGCAACCCATGTTTTACTTCCAAACGTTTTACAAAAGTTTAAAAGAGTGAATTGAGGAGTGAATAGTGTTTCTCAGGTAGAAAAATTTCGGTTGGAAACAATTTTTGAAAGCAGTGCAGTGTTTGTGGTTCACGGTGACTTTGTGGACGTTTCACCGACGTGCTGGGTGAATTACCAACCCTGGCAGAATTTCATCAGGGATATATTATGTAAGTACACTTTAAACCATACATAATTTAACTTCCAATCATGTAAAACCTTTGGAAATCCATAAAAAGAAAGACATTTTATTGTAAAGAAGTTTTCAAGACAATTTATATAACTTCTAGTAAAGAATGTATTTTTATTTATATTTGTATTGGTCTTCTCTATACAAATTATACACTAATCGATTCAGGATGAAATTTGCTATAAACTGATGTCTGCAGTTTGTCGATTGATTATTTAGAAGTGTAGTAATAATTCGTTAAAGTTAAATATAATAATATTGACACCATTGGATTTGTAAAAATGATTTGTCGTAGAGATTCCATTTTTATTTTTATTTGTTAACTTCCTTCATGTACAAATCATATATCAATCCATTCAGGATGAAATTTGCAACAAACTGATGTTTCCAGTTTGTCGATTGATTGTTTAAAAGTATAGTAATAATGCGTTAAAGGTGAATCTAATAATATTAACAACATTGGATTTGGAAAAATGATTTGTCGTAAAGATTCCATTTTTATTGGTATTTTCTAACTTCGCTCTTGTACTATCATTTGTCAATCGATTCAGCATGAAATTTGCTACAAACTGATTCTAACAATTTGTTAATTAATTATCTATAAGTATGGGAATAATCTGTTAAAGTTGTTCCAGTATTATTGACAAAGTTGCGTTCAAAAAAAATTACTCGTCTCAAAAATTTAATTTTTATTTATATTTGTTAATGTCCAATGTATACAAATTTTACATTAATCGATTCACAATGAAACTGTATACAACTTGAATATAACAGGTTGTCGATTAATAGATTAGAATTGTGATTATATTCCGTTAAAGTTTAGTCTAATAAAATTGACTACATTCGGTTCAGGAACATGACTTTTCTTAAATATTCCTTTTTTATTTACATTTGTTAACTTTCGACGTATACAAATGAGACATCAATCGATTTAGAATGAAATTTGCTACAGACACGTATTCAGTAGTTTTTTCTGAACTGTATAAAACGTAATGTTATAGGACGTTGAAGTTGAGTTTAATATTATGCACATGTCCGTTCTCAAAAAATGAGTTTTTTTCTAAATATACCAGTTTTCTCGTATCATCCTTGTTCCTGTAAGTGTAAATCATATATCAATCGATTCGGGATGAAATTTTCTATCAGCTCCAGGAATCGATTTTGGTTAACTTTCATATGAGCGATAGTATAAGTCATGAAAGTTGAAACTTCTCTCGTTGACATTCATCATGCCAAGAAAATTATTTAAAATGCCTTTTCCTAAATATTGCATTCCTATTAATGTTTACTATTATTCTAAATATAAAAATCATACACCAATCAATTCAGAGTTAAATTTTCCATAAACTGGTTTGAATAGTATTTCGTTGAGTTGTTTAGAAAGATGGTTATAAAGCTTTGAATTTGTGACTAATATTATAGACATCGTCGGATCGGTCCCATTGACAGCAAAATGATTTGATTTAAAGATTACAATTTTTCTATATTCATCTTTTTCTTATGCTTATAAATCATACATGATTCGATTCAGGATGAAATTTGCCACTAACGATGTGAAAATTATTTCGGGGAATTCTCTAGAAGCGATTTTACAACTCATTAAAATTATCACAACCCGATATTTTGGCTGATCGAAAAATATCGTGACTTGTTCTAAAAATTGCAATTTTATTTATATTTATTATAAACTAATGAAATCAAATTATACATCAATCGATACAGAATGAAATTTTCTACAAATTGCCTTAGACAGTTTCCCGATTCAAGTTTTAGAAAGCAAGTTATGGATCGTTTAATTTGAATAAAATATCATCGACATTGTCGAACACAGAAAATGATTTATCCTAAACAAATTTCACTAAATTCACTTTTTAATAGGTTAAAAATTACATTTTATAAGTGCCCATTTAATATATACTATACATCTAAAAGAAATACATAAAACCTTTAGAAAACTATAAAAAAAAACCAAATTAATCGCATAAAACTCGAAAATTAACCCTTAAAAAATCCTATTTTCATTTACAACCAAAGTTAAACATCAAAAACACCAATTTCTAGGTATAATTAAAGTAATTTCCCTTAATTTCTCTTAAAATGCAAATTTCGTTGACGTTCGAAGGGTTCGACGTAATTAAATCCTCGTTAGGGTTGCATAAATTATGATAAACACGCGACTATCAAATTCATTAAAATCATGCGCCCATGTGTCGCGTCGGCATCGAATCGTCGATTTAGGTTTGAATAAAAACGGGTTTAATTAAAATTAAAATTAATTTAATCATTTTTATCCATTACTATTCCAAGTTCATTTTATTTTTAACAAATTGAACAATATAACAAAAGAATGATATTACAACAAAGTTGATTTATCTTTTCAAAAACATTTTTCATTATTTTTTTTTTATATTTAGGAAAAAATATGAATGACGTGTTGATTAATAATTATGAATAAAATATTGTTGTTCCTTTATTTCTTTAGTAAATATCATTATCAACTCGTCCAATGTATAATTTCTCGAGGTTTATTGCGGTAAGAGAAGGAAAAAACGTCAAGATGTGTTTTCCTAAATATTTTACGTCAATTACTTGTACAGGGAAATGTTATGCATTTTATGGTTTTTACACGTTGGAAAATTGGAGTTTTTTTTAAGAATTGTTGCAAATGGAAGCATTGTTAACAATGAATTAATGAGCTTTTAACAAGTTGTAGAAAAACTTCTATATGCGTTGGGGAGTAAACTGATGAATGCGAGTTGAATATTTGGCGGCGTATATCTCATAAACTAACAATCCGTTTTTAACTATTCTTTTTGCAAAATGTGTGTTTTGAGATAAGTTAAGAGATAGGCTGCCTTTTATTTCTGTTCGCTATTTCTGTTCGTGTAAACGTAATGCGAAACCGTTTTCGTTTAGTATCATGATTTGCTATGACTATAATGTCACATTGGTTCTGTTTTCCAACCCGAAATCGACGCGAGTGCGCCGCACAACTAGATGATGCCAAAGTCCTGTTTCTCGAACCGAAATCGACGAGAGTTGTCCCACTATTGCTTGATTCTGTTTTGAAACCCGAAATAAACTCGAGTCCACCCCACTATTGCTTGGTTCTGTTTTAAAATCGGAAATCAACGCGAGTCGTCGCACTTGGTACTGTTTTCCAACCTGAAATCGACGAGAGTACGCCGCACAACTAGATGATGCCAAAGTTCTGTTTCTTGAACCAAAATCGGCGAGAGTGCGCTCCACCATTGCTTGGTTCTGGTTTCAAATCCGAAATCAACCCGAGTCGCCCCACTTGGTTCTGTTTCCCAACCCGAAATCGACGCGAGTGCGCCACACAACTAGATGATGCTAAAGTTCTGTGTCTGAACGGAAACCGACGAGAGTTGTCCCACTATTGCTTGATTCTGTTTTCTAACCCGAAATCAACACGAGTGCGCTCCAGCATTGCTTCGTTCTGTTTTCAAATCCAAAATCAACGCGAGTCGCCCCACTTGGTTCTGTTTTCCAACCCGAAATCGACGCGAGTGCGCCACACAACTAGATGATGTTTAAGTTCTGTGTCTGAACGGAAACCGACGAGAGTTGTCCCACTATTGTTTGATTCTGTTTTCAAACCCGAAATGAACGCGAGTCGCCCCACTATTGCTTGCTTCTGTTTTCAAATCCGAAATCAACGCGAGTCGCCCCACTTATTGCCAGTCTTAAAATCAATTACAGTTATCCCTGACGTATCTAATTATGAAAATTATGATTAGACAATTTTCGAAATTATTTAAAATGAAACTGTGGGATTTATTGTACCACAATACATGAAATGAAATAAAATAAACGGAGGCGGCAGCTGGAGACGGGGCAGTCTGGTTAAAGTGAGCCTCGCTGGTCACGACGGCAGGTGGCGGACTCGGTGGCGAAATCGCTGGTGGCGGCTGCTTGCGTCGGAGTAGTGGAGACGGCCGGTGAAGTACACGGTTAGGACTACGCATATCAAGGGTACCCGATAATTCCGGGTTACCCGGTTTTCCGTCTTGTCAGTTTCGGGTTAAACCGGGCTTTTACTTTCAAGGGTTTAACTCGAATTTTCGTAAAAGTTTCGAGTTCTATACCAGAATCAGCAGATCTTGAAAGTATTGGGTTCCGTTACCAGCATCGACGCGGTTGCCTTCCACTACAAGATGAAGCTAAAAATTCTGTTTCTTGAATCGGAATCGTAACAGAATAAACCCGCAGATTTACAAAACCCGGCAACGCGGAGGCTCGGGTTTTTCTATTTTTTTTTGACAAGCCTAGTGAGGGCTTTCGGTGACGGCAGACGGCTGATGGTGTACTTTGGTGTCGAACTGTCTCGAACTGACTCAGTCAGACTGAATGATGGTTGAGTGACTGTGGAATCGATAATGGAGATGGCTTCCAGATAAAGACAACTGCCTGCAGAAGATGGTGCTGCAGGTGATGACGGCTTGCCAATGCCGGAGTCTTGGATTGACTGACATTTGGTGACGAATTATCGACTACATATACCGGTGGAAATACTGACGCGACCATTTTTTTCTTTGTTGCGGATCACATCTCAGCATTCTCGATGTTCATTCTCGAATCGATTAAGACTTCGGCGGATGCTGATTAAATGCTGATTAAGGTTTGTTGATGCGGATGATGATTGAGATTTGTTGATGCGGATGTTGTTGTTTATTCTTCTTTGTGCGGGAGTTATTGACCCCCACAAAACCAAAAAACTAAAACTCTAATATTGAATACGTTTAACAAGAAACCCTTAAACGTTTTAACCCTACGTGTTTTAATTTATGACATAGTTATACTACTGCTCGTTAATTTCGAAATTATGTTGTCAGTTGCACAAACCATATAATCATACACATGTTATTTTATGAGTTTGTTTTTCACGCGAAAAACTAAGTTGTTATTTTTATAGAATATTTGCATATTTATTTGTTTTAAAAATATAAAAGTGAATAATATATAGAGTAACATTTTTGGGATTAATACTTGCTAAACTTTCTAATATTGTCTCTATTTTGGTAGTTTTGTAATATTTTCTACTATTAGTTGTGTAATTTATATTTTGAAAAGTTTTTGAAAAAATATTTTTAAGATTTTGATACTATTTAATATCAGACATATTAAAAATTATTATATTTAAAATTCGTTCATTTATTGATAGATAAATTGGTGCAATTTGAGTTGCCTACATTTACTTTTAACAGAATTTATCGAATAAAATTTAAAATTTAAAAAGTAAAACGGGAAATGGTTAAATACAAAGCCTGTATAAAACCAGTGATAACTTAACCTAACCTAACCTAACCTAAGGGATAGAAACTAACCTCGAAAAAAAAAAGAACCAAACAGTTAGAAATGAGAACTTTGCGAGAAATAACTGAAAAGATATTACCAGACCCGGTGCGTAACCGCTTAATAAAAGAGTTATGCAACATCGTTAGAAGGAGACAAACAGGCACGCGCCAAAAAAGAAGAAGAAATGGTTGAATAAAAAAATTAAAAGCATTCATAAATTAATGGAATGCACACATAAAATCCAAAATCCAATTCTGAGACGGACAATTGAGACACTCCCACTTTATTAGAGGAAAAAAGAAATCAAGTAATTTGGGTTGCCTATAGTATTTTAAACGTAATTATAAATAAGCTGAAAAAAAAGTTTTAACTGTCTCAAATTCTAATCGAATAAAATTTACAACAATATCAATGATGATTCCGATGCCTATCTATCCAGTGACGTTTAAGATTTCATGTTACATCTCAAAAAAGAAGTACAATATTTGAGAGTTGCGTCGTTCCGCTCGAGTACAATTAGTTTCTAGTCTCATTCTATAAGTATACCAATTTTCAAGCTAATAACGCAGATAAATTTAAAAAAAAACGTGAAATGGTTAAATACAAAGCCTGTATAAAACCAGTGATAACCTAACCTAACCTAACCTAAGTTAACCTAACCTAACCTAAGGGATAGAAACTAGACCCGAAAAAAAGAACCAAACAGTTAGAGATGAGAACTGCGAGAAATAACGGAAAAGGTAATACCAGACCCGGTGCATAACCGCTTAATAAGAGAGTTATGCAACACCGTTAGAAGGAGACAAACAGGCACGCGCCAAAAAAGAAGAAGAAATGGTTGATTAAAACAATAAAAAGAATTCATAAATTAATGGAATGCACACATAAAATCCAAAATCCAATTCTGAGACGGACAATTGAGACACTCCCACTTTATTAGAGGAAAAAAGAAATCAAGTAATTTGGGTTGCCTATAGTATTTTAAACGTAATTATAAATAAGCTGAAAAAAAAGTTCTAATTGTGTCAAATTCTAATCGAATAAATTCGAAAAGAGTATCAATGAAAATTCCGATGCGGCGGTATTGAGAGCAAGGTGAATAAAAACAAATAGAAATTCGTTCATTTATCGATGCGTCGCTCAAGTGCTCTTCGATGACGTAAATCACTGGCGTGCGCACGTTTTTCCATTAATTACAATTCTATTACTCTCAATTACACTCGACAATTACACTTTAAAAAAATGGTTAAAGAATGATAATATTTCCAATGAAATAGAATATGAATAGAGTAGGGAAAAAATCTTAAAATAGGAAACAATAATCACGAGAAATCGTTTAGGAAGCGTATGTGAATTTAATATATGTACCATAATTAGATCGTGTCGATTACTTTGCAATTGCACAAAGTTGCACACGTTTTAGAAAAACCCAAACCGAATACAATAATGACAAATAATCGCATTTTTTTCTGACTTGATACACGGGTGTCTGTTTAAATATAGTAATAAAAATTATCGCTTATCTCAGGAGGATTTCAGGAAGATGCAAATAGATGACAAATGCAGTTTTGTTTGTAAGAAAAAACAGACAACTGCATAGCCAGACGAGGCGTGCTTTGAGCTACGAGGTGTCCATGTATGTACACATCGGTATTTTCAATAGAAATCTACGGTAATCATCTATGTATTAGGTTTCCGATTAGAGTGCACGCAATTCATCAGCGAGACAATATAGTATAGTACTTGCTACAATCAGCGGGATTTTAATTACTTTGTTGAGTTTGAGATGATTGTGAGTTTAATCACCTTTCTTCGTAGAAGACAATTTGCTTATAATGTTTTATTTGAGTTTGAATTTTGTTTGTTAATTTGTGGCGATCACTAACCGCGGTTCGCGCACGAACAATAAATGAATATCAACATCCGCCGAATGTCAAAATCATCAAGACATAAGAGGATGCAAATAGATGACAAATGCAGTTTTGTTTGTGAGAAAAAACAGACAACTGCATAGTCAGACGAGACGTGCTCTAAACTACGCGGTGTCCATGTATGTACACATCGGTATTTTTAATAGAAATTAATCTGCGGTAATCATCTATGTATTAGATTTCCGATTAAAATGCACGCGACTCATCAGCGAGACAATATAGCATATTACTTGCTACAATCAGCGGGATTTTAATTACTTTGTTGAGTTTGAGATGGTTGTGAGTTTAATCACCTTTCGTAGAAGACAATTTTCTTATAATGTTTTATTTGAGTTTGAATTTTGCTTGTTAATTTGTGGCGGTCACTAACCGCGGTTCGCGCACGAACAATAAATGAATATCAACATCCGCCGAATGTCGAAATCACCAAGTCATAAGAGGATGCAAATAGATGACAAATGCAGTTTTGTTTGTAATAAAAAACAGACAACTGCATAGCCAGACGAGACGTGCTCTAAGCTACGAAGTGTCCATGTATGTACACATCGGTATTTTCAATAGAAATCTGCGGTAATCATTTATGTATTAGGTTTCCGATTAATGTGCACGCGACTCATCAGCGAGACAATATAGCATATTACTTGCTACAATCAGCGGGATTTTAATTACTTTGTTGAGTTTGAGATGGTTGTGAGTTTAATCACCTTTCGTAGAAGACAATTTTCTTATAATGTTTTATTTGAGTTTGAATTTTGCTTGTTAATTTGTGGCGGTCACTAACCGCGGTTCGCGCACGAACAATAAATGAATATCAACATCCGCCGAATGTCGAAATCATCAAGACATAAACAGTCCCCTTTATGGACTGTGCATTGAATTTTACAAACTATAATCGTCATTGTAGGATAGTTGCACCGAGTCAAAAAATACGCCTTCGTAGAATTTGTACTAATTTGGGTTATACAAACAACATATGTAAAGGAGAAGAGGAAAAGACGATTTCTTCTCATGGATATCTCTACCGCTTGTAAGCTATATTCGGTGTTTCCAATCAGTGACGAATTTTGAAATGTTTATAAACATTTGTCTTTCATTCCTCATAAAGACATAACCTTTTTTGCTTTTGATATATAGACAATGGTTCATTTAAAATTTACTTTGCTACGGCTATTTGTTAAGCTACTTGTTTATTTCTGCCCTGACAACATTTGCCTGCTGACAATGAGAGTTTTTTTTTCTGATAACATCTCGCTTCTTACAGCCACTAGTAAATTAACGTATAGTGGTAGATTTTTATAACAAATTATTTTGGAATTCCTGGATGGTGTGATGGCAACATAATAAAACTAAATAGAACTCCTCTTGAAGTGTAATACTGTGTTTTCCAACCTATGGGGCTTGTCGCGTGAACCGGGATGAATAATTGTGAAGGTCACATGTTTTTGTTTTTACTGCATAATCACTTTTGTTGTGTGCACATCTGTCCCGTGGTGAGAACAATAAAGTGCTTGTTTTCGGAATGATAAATATCGCGGTAATTCTTCTTCTTCTTTTCTTCTTCGTTCACCCGTCTTGTCGCTGACCGGGCATAAGCCTGTGGCTAGTCATTTTTCCAGAATTACTTCTGGGTAACTATGAGCATATTAATTCCCTTTGGGTAGGTTGCTAGCCTCGCCCAAGGTGAAGAAGACTTCTGTAACGACAATCACAGGTGTTAATGTGGTTGCCGGAACGAGTAGAGGTGTTATTGTCTCGAGCAGGATTTGAACCTGAAACCCCATGCGTGGTAAGCAGCGCTCTTACCAGCTGGACTACTACACTCTCACTCAAAAAGTGGCTAAATTTAAATGAATATGAATTGTAGGGAAGTATCGATACTAAGCAAGAATGCAACAAGTTTTTTAAAGACAGGAGTAAGAAGCAAAATTTCTCTCAAAGAACGTTTACCATCTTAATTGGTGGTTGTGATTAACAGATGGCCTCAGCGTGGGGGCATGTCAAAAAGTATCGAGTATCACCGATGCGATACTATCGATAAGTATCGACGCGTGGTATCGATACTTATCGATACCGATACTTTTTTGACATCTCTAAACAGCAGCATCCGCTGCTTTCGATCGGTCTACATGCCGGCGTGTTGATGTTATGCGACGTAATTCATACAGCGAATGATGTTGTTAAAGCAATATATACCAAAGTTTAATTTTTTATTTTGAGTAAACGAGTAAACTCAAAACGGCGTAAAATCCCGTTAACACAATTTATTTCCATATATGTGCTGCACGTACTACTATCTATAAGTATCGACGCGTGGTATCGATACTTATCGATACCGATACTTTTTTGACATTTCTAAACAGCAGCATTCGCTACTTTCGGTCGGTCTACATGCCGGCGTGTTGATGTTATGCCGCGTCATTTATACAACGAATGATGCTGTTAAAACAATATATACCAAGCTTTAAATTTTTATTTTGACTAAACGACTCACAACGGCGTAAAATCCCGTTAACACAATTTATTTCCATATATGTACTACACGTACTACTATCGGTAAGTATCGACGCGTGGTATCGATACTTATCGATACCGATATTTTTTGACATTTCTAAACAGCAACATCCGCTGCTTTCGGTCGGTCTACATGTCGGCGTGTTGATGTTATTCATACAACGAATGATGCTGTTAAAGCGATATATACCAAACTTTAAATTTTTATTTTGAGTAAACGACTCAAAACGGCGTAAAATCCCGTTAACACAATTTATTTACATATATGTACTGCATGTACTACTATCGATAAGTATCGACGCGTGGTATCGATACTTATCGATACCGATACTTTTTTGACATCTCTAAACAGCAGCATCCGCTGCTTTCGATCGGTCTACATGCCGGCGTGTTGATGTTATGCGACGTAATTCATACAGCGAATGATGTTGTTAAAGCAATATATACCAAAGTTTAATTTTTTATTTTGAGTAAACGAGTAAACTCAAAACGGCGTAAAATCCCGTTAACACAATTTATTTCCATATATGTGCTGCACGTACTACTATCTATAAGTATCGACGCGTGGTATCGATACTTATCGATACCGATACTTTTTTGACATTTCTAAACAGCAGCATTCGCTACTTTCGGTCGGTCTACATGCCGGCGTGTTGATGTTATGCCGCGTCATTTATACAACGAATGATGCTGTTAAAACAATATATACCAAGCTTTAAATTTTTATTTTGACTAAACGACTCACAACGGCGTAAAATCCCGTTAACACAATTTATTTCCATATATGTACTACACGTACTACTATCGGTAAGTATCGACGCGTGGTATCGATACTTATCGATACCGATATTTTTTGACATTTCTAAACAGCAACATCCGCTGCTTTCGGTCGGTCTACATGTCGGCGTGTTGATGTTATTCATACAACGAATGATGCTGTTAAAGCGATATATACCAAACTTTAAATTTTTATTTTGAGTAAACGACTCAAAACGGCGTAAAATCCCGTTAACACAATTTATGTCCATATATGTACTGCACGTACAAAAATTTTCATTCAAATCCATGTCGGACAATTGAAACACTCTCCTGGTAAATTATCGTTACTGTTTGGCGTCCTGAAACGCATACGTTTTTTGTTGTTTAAATCTCATTGTCGAATAAAATTTTCTCATTTATTTCCTGGAGCTGTTCCGCACTTTTGTTTCTTAACACACGTCATTGAAGAAAATAAACGAGTTCCATGTACGAGAAAAATGTTGATTGTGTTTTCCTTTTTATATCTCGCGTTACATAAATCAGTGCAACGCTAAAACAATATACAATTTAATATTGAAACAATCAGGTCGTAAAAAATTTGCGTAAACGCGTTCATCTCACCCATTCGCGTGTAATAATATTTTATTTTTATTGGACATGCAAAGTTATATATTTTAAATTTGTTGATGAGTAAAACACTTTTTTCGCAGTTTTACAAATATAATTTATTTTTGTACAATGTACATTTTCGGTTTGTGCACAGAGTTCAACTACTTCCAATTTAATGGCAAGCACTATATACGAAATTCCGCTTTACCCATGGGATCACCTATTTCACCTTTGTTCGCTGAGATCTATCTATCCAATTTTGAAAACAATCTTTTTAACTCGTCTACCCCCCTAATTAAACATATGGTTATGTTTCTTGGTCGAAGAACGCAGTTGAGGTTTGATGTTGAAACAATGACTTTATTTCACAACAACGAAATTAACGATTATCAACTCAAGAATATATATATATAAGCGTGTCACCCTCTCGGGTATCGCTACCTCCTGTGAGGTTTGCTGATCATATTAAAATAGGGGTGATCAATCCCTATGTTCTTCATTTCTTACTT
>JAODAC010003935.1:0-33817 GCA_027575185.1 Mimaenictus wilsoni
TTTTTAAAGTCCGCCTATCTTTGGTTCTAACCCTACCTTGGTCGAGCGTGGCCTTGGTATTTTTGCGGTTCTGAACAATAATTATAAAATCAATTTTTGTTTAACGTCATTAGATTAAGCAACTCTTCTTCTAAGAGTTGCGTATAAATATGCGAATGTGTCGACATTTACAAATGCAAGAAAAGTTCAAATTTGTAAGATGCAATTTATATGGCAGTATACGGATGAATCAGCAACTTTACACAATTTTCAATAGCAGATTATCTTGCGCCGTTGTCTTCTTCTTTGTTCACCCGCCTTGTCGCTGACAGAGCATAGGCCAGTGGCATGTCATTCTTCCAGAATTTTTCTGGGTAACTATGAGCATATTAATTTCCTTTGGGCAGGTTGAAGAAGACTTCTATAACAACAACCACACATGTTAATGTGGTTGCCGGAGCGAGTAGAGGTGTTATTGTCATGACCAAGATTTGAACCTGGATTCCCCTGCGTGATAAGCAGTGATCTTACCAACTGGGCTACTACGCTCATCTAGCGTTTTTGTAATGATATCAATCTAAGATTAACGTTAATACTTTCTTCTAACTCTTCTTCTATAAGGTGAATAAATATAAGAATGTGCTGGCATTTAAAAATGTCCGAAATGATCAAATTGGTAGGAAGTAATTTTCATGGCGATATACTGACACAGGGATATGGAATCAACTACTTTATAAAATTTTCAATAGTGAGCTATACACACAACGTATTTATGATGCCAATTAGGGATTAACGTTATTAGATTAAGCTACTCTTCTTCTATAAAGGGTATAAACATATGAGTGTGCTGATATTTACAAATGCCAGAAATGTATAAATTTAAAAAAGTTATTTGAAAAATAAAATACCTCCCATTTGGGCGCATCAAAAACTTTTCAAAATTTGTAAGTCCATACAGAGATATCACTTACTGTCGAAATTAATTTGATTTAATTGTAATAATCACTGGGAAATAGATTCCTTTTCTTTAACATGAAATGAGGTGGAATTTTTCATAAATAAAAAATATTTCATATCTGATTGAGGAAACTACTTTTACCTATCTCTTTTACCTATCTGAACGAGACTCACGAGGTACTAGGGCTTTAAAGTCCCCCTTATATTATTTTATTTCCCCCAAACATTTTATTTAAATGATTTTTTCGTGTTTAAAATTGCGTGCGTAATCAAGTTGCATAGATTAAGACGTTATAAAACTATCAAATATGCAAATTACCCAAGAATTCTTGACATATGTTCAGCGTTAGTTTTTACCAACTAGGCTACTACGCTCATCTTGCGTCTTTGTAATGATATCAATCTAAGATTAACGTTAATACTTTCTTCTAACTCTTCTTCTATAAGGTGAATAAATATAATAATGTGCTGGCATTTAAAAATGTCCGAAATGATCAAATTGGTAGGAAGTAATTTTCATGGCGGTATACTGACACAGGGATACGTAATCAACTACTTTATAAAAATTTCAATAGTCAGCTATACACACAACGTATTTATGATGTCAACTAGGTATTAACGTCATTAGATTAAGCTACTCTTCTTCTATAAAGGGTACAAACATATGAGTGTGCTGATATTCGCAAATGCCAGAAATGTATAAATTTAAAAAAGTTATTTGAAAAATAAAATACCTCCCATTTGGGCGCATCAAAAACTTTTCAAAATTTGCTAGTCCATACAGAGATATCACTTACTGTCGAAATTAATTTGATTTAATTATAATAACCACTCGGAAATAGATTCCTTTTCTTTAATATGAAATGAGGTGGAATTCTTCATAAATAAAAAATATAAGTTTCATATCTGATTGAGGAAACTACTTTTCCCTATCTGAACGAGGCTCACAAGGGTCTAGGGCTTTAAAGTCCCCCTTATATTATTTTATTTCCCCCCAACATTTTATTTAAATGATTTTTTCGTGTTTAAAATTGCGTGCGAAATCAAGTTGCATAGATTAAGACGTTATAAAACTATCAAATATGCAAATTACCCAAGAATTCTGGAAATATGTTCAGCACAAGTTTTTACATTCCCAGGAAAGAAAAAAAAACGTGTTTTACTCATATACATAAATAAATATAGGCGTCTAGAAGAAATATTCCTACAAATAGTTCTATTTCAACATTATCCTCTTAAAATTAAGCCTACATAAACCCAAAATAATTATGATGAATCTCTTCTCGTTGAAATGAACATTGTGTATAAAATTAAGTACATACACTGAATAAGCACTGAGAAATTTATAAAACAATTGTAGCACAACATGTTGTTGTGTCGATTTCGGTGTCGGTGTTGTATTTAGGCATATCGCCTGTGTAGATATTGACAAAAATGTATAGACGAGCATCATAATAACATAATCCACGGCGATAATCCGTTTTAATTCTATCGAATTAAAGTAAGACGCTCGTCGAATGCGACCGAGCAGCGCCGCCGCAAGACGCTCGTCGCGTACGCAAAGACGTGGTTTGCAACAACGAGGGAAACTTCCACGGATTAGTTTTAAGTCGAAGGAAAGTGGAAAGGCGGCCGGATGCCGAAGTGCGACAGCGGCGTAAGGAGAAAATGATGAGGATTAATTCGCGTTTAAAATTCTGCTCCGCGCGATGTTACCCTGTTACCGGGTACGAGTTTGCACTTCGGGAATAGGTTATTCAATTTAATTTCCACGTTAATTATTTCGTTTAAATATAAGACGTGCTATTAATATTGCAAGTAGCAGTTGAAATTATTAGTAATTTTTATAAATATATAATAATTGATAAGTAATTATCACCACAATTTTCTTGACGAATTTAAGAGAGAAAGCAACGGTTCTGAAATTACTGCGGAATCATCTGCATTCCGTTTTGATTAAGACTGGTATAGACATTGTAAGATAATTGAGATAATGAGGAGAATAGTGTATACACGATAAAAATGTACATCTAGTCAAGAATTTCATTAGTTCATTCGTAAAGAACGTTAGAAAACTGATATTGATGAATGCAACGAAGGTGTATCGTTCCAAATAAAATCAAGCTGTCGCGAGCCAACGTCGGTGGCCCTGGTTGATGGCGCGGTGAAGGCACCGGGTTCCGATCAGTGGTGTATTTGCGACGGAAAAGAAGGAGAACGTATACTGAGTGGCGACCCTTTGGCGATAGCGCTGTGAAGGCACTGGGCCTACATACAGTCCTTAAACGTACAGAATCGGAAGAAATCAGGTCGACAGCAACCAGTTGCCTGTGATGCGTGTTAGGGAAGGTAAAGATGATGAGAAGTAACTTATTCGGCGTTTGGATAACAACTGATTTTATTTTGTAAAAATCTAAACCTAGAAGCCGGTGCGTACCGCCCACACACAACCCTCCTTGCGGTTCCACCACTTCCTTTACAATACTCTTATATCTAGGTGGTGAGGCTGATTCCGCCCTCACCAGCGCATTGCTATGCATGCAGACACACCGTGTTTTACGGTTTCTCTCTCTCTCTCTCTGCGGGTGTGTTCGATCTCTGGATGTATCTAGGCGAGCCGATATATTCGCCAAACATATGGTACACTCACACATGGACCACCCGGAAAGGGTGACAAAAACCAGACGTATGTAAGACGCCAGCCCATCGCGTCAACCACTTCAATCTTTGGGCATCTTGGGTTTGTCGTATTCGTATATTTAATTCTTAATGGTTCAGAGATTATTGAAGTATGACGAATTCCTCCACTTTAACGAAATAATGTATAAACTTAGGAATAGACTAAACAACATACATAATAAATAGGGAAAATTGCACCCAAGATGTCCCAAAACATGAAAGTAAACTTAGCTTATGACATTATCAGTGGCTTGGTGATTAAAACTTCCCAAAGCCATCAGTTCACAACACAAGCCTTTGATGAGTATTACGGACACGTATATACCTTAATTTTTGGAATTCATCCAATAATTTGAGATATAGTTTGTAATTTATAAAGAGTATATTAAAATCTATAGCAAAATAAAGATATTGTGTTCGAATTTAATTTCACTCATGACAGAGAAAAACTAGGCAACTTTTTGAGCATAGCTACAATTACGAGGGACGTGCACGAATTGTTCGCCATGGATTTTAATGAAAAATTTTGTTCATATTGTACATATATTGAAATAACTTCTGTTAACAAGATTATTCGTGCTTCTGAGCCTAAAAATTCAAAGTTTGAATATAAATTAGATAAGGTTGTTTTAACTGCATGATATTATATAGTATGTATAATATACGTACAAAATTTTTCATTTTAATCTAAGAAGGACAATACGGGCATTCATGAACGTTATATATATAAGTAGGTGACAAGTTGACGATTAGCGTATGAACACTGTGTGGAAGACACGAAAAGAGATAAAAATGTATTAATTTCGTGGCATGTTAAATGCCAAAAAAGCAATAAAGGCAAATTCAATTGTTCTAAAAAGGATAATAGAAACAGAAGAAGAACTAATGATAATTGGATATAATTTTAGAATAAAGACGATAAAAATAAAGGCAGTTGTACTGAAATATTTATGAATTTTATACATGAGTACCACTAAACGTAATGAGAAGTTTCTTCCTTAATAGTCTTTTTATAAGGTACTTCGTTAATCTTTAATTATCTTCTTTTCATTTGCAATGCTCTATTCAGTATTTTCAGGTTTTATTGACACTTTCTTGGAGAAATAAACATGTTTTATGTCGAAGAAAAACGAAACTCAAGGCTAGAGTGTACTGGGAGTTTGCGATAAATTGCTAATACCACTCGCGTTGTGTTATGACTGGATGAGATTGTCGTAAGAATACATAGGAAAGCGTTTTCATTACGCTGTTTTCTTGCAAAAAGAACAAAATACAAATATGTAAATCCGCGACTTTGCGATTTTCTAGGCAGCCAATTTTATAATTTTATATAGGATTGTTCATAACGCGATATTTAATGTTATTACTCGGAACGTAGAAATACAAGTACAAATATGCAAGTCCGTGATTTTTACTATTCTCTTGGTTGCCTGTGGAGCCAATCAAAAATGCGCGATAACTTTATTCGGAATTGGCCATAAGAAGATCTAATTTTTCAGTGAAACTGTAATTATCTAGAAAACTAGAAGAATTTGAAGTTTCACCAAAAAATAACGAAAAATAGCTTACAAGGAGAGGCCACTCTCCGTCAAATGACTTTCGTAAAATTAAAAATACAGTCGGGTACTAGATTTTTGAAAAAAAAAAGGTCAAAATCCTAGGAAGCAATGCCTGATAGTTTCCGAGAAAAAAATTGTTAAACATTTGGTTGGATTGCCATTTTACACCCGTTATGATGTATAGCTTCCGATTACAGTTATCGATATCTGGGTTATATGGTGTAGTAGTTACGTCACAGATTTGCTATTTTTGGCTACTGTTTAGGGGCAGATCAAACCTCACTTCGAAGTTTTTTTTTTCCTTTTTTTATTAATATATTTTTAATTACATTTGTGCATTATTGGTCTATTTATCTATTTATTATTAGTATATATTTATTGAATTGTAAACAAGCATTAATCAAGCCGTCTTTATTGTTACATATATGTTCTACAATGGAACAAGTCATAAAAGCTTGGAAAACATAAGGTTGTTCTTGTATCGTAATAAATAAACCGTCAGATAAATGTAATATATACCAAATATAGACAAATAATGAATAGACAAAAAATGCACAAATATAATAAAAATTACATGAATAAAAAAAAGGAACGCGAGTAAGGTTTGATCCGTTCTTAAACCGTATCAAAAACGCAAAGGACCAATAGTGTAACTACTACCCCAAACTTGTTTCCTAGGATTTTTACCATATTTTTTTCAAAAATCTAGTATCCGACAGTATTTTTAGTTCTGCGCAACTCATTTGACAGAGCGTGGACTCTTCTTGTTAGTACAATCACTAGTATGGTTGAACTAAGCTATTTTTTTCATTACTTTAAAACACTATTTGTAATAAATATTTAACAAAATGTGAAATATATAACAATATAGTTTAAATGACTCGTATTTGCTATGTATTACATTTGCTCTTCGACAGAAGTCTCATAATAATATGTAAAATAAAAAAAAATATTTCAAATGCATCTGTAATTTGATTTTGTAATTAGTTTTCCAATTTTGGCTGGTATATGTGCATAGTCTGATAGTTTCCAAGAAAAAAATTGTGAAACATTTGGTTGGATTACCATTTTACACCCGTTATGATGTACAGCTTGCGATTACATCGATACTTGGGTTATGTGGTGTAGTAGTTACGTCACAGATTTGCTATTTTTGGCTACTGTTTAGGGGCAGATCAAACCTCACTTCGAAGTTTTTTTTTCTTTTTTTATTAATATATATTTTAATTGCATTTGTGCATTATTGGTCTATTTATCTATTTATTATTAGTATATATTTATTGAATTCTAAACAAGCATTAACCAAGACTTCTTTATTGTTACATATATGTTCTACAATGGAACAAGTCATAAAAGCTTGGAAAACATAAGGTTGTTGTTGTATCATAATAAATAAACCATCAGATAAATGTAATATATACCAAATATATACTAATAATGAATAGACAAAAAATGCACAAATGTAATAAAAATTACATGAATAAAAAAAGGAACGCGAGTAAGGTTTGATCCGTTCTTAAACCGTATCAAAAACGTAGCGGACCCAAACTTATTTCCTAGGATTTTTACCATATTTTTTTTCAAAAATCTAGTATCCGACAGTATTTTTAGTTCTGCGCAACTCATTTGATAGAGCGTGGACTCTTCTTGTCAGTACAATCACTAGTATGGTTGTAGTAAGCTATTTTTTTCATTACTTTAAAATACTATTTGTAATAAATATTTAACAAAATGTGAAATATATAACAATATAGTTTAAATGACTCGTATTTGCTATGTATTACATTTGCTCTTCGACAGAAGTCTCATAATAATATGTAAAATAAAAAAAAATATTTCAAATGTATCTGTAATTTGATTTTGTAATTAGTTTTCCAATTTTGGCTGGTATATGTGCATAGCAAAAAATTTACAAACAATTAAAATGAAATGTATTGTAACGCCACTTTAATCAATTGAAAATTGGATATTTTGCACTGATTTCTTCATTACAAAAATTTGATTTTGTTGTTATTTTCTTTGTCCAGTAACCGAACGACTGTATCAACTGTTGGCTTATAAATTTATGAAAAGTTTTATACAATTTTAATCAATTTAACTTAACTTTAACGCAACATTACAGAATATATAAACCTGTAAAAATATAAACTACCTCACGAACCAGCACATGCGAGATGTTATGTTATTAAGAATAATTACAGGCTTGTGAACGCGATAACACTTTAGCATTCTATTTTAATTTAATTTCTGCGCACTTTTTAACATGTTTGTTAGCAAGGCATTATACAAGTTGTTTGATAAGTTATCAAACAAAATAAACGTTTAGCAACGTTCTCTTCACAAAATAAACGTAAATGTAACATAAACGTAACCTTCGAACTTGTATATTTATAAATATTTCTCCTTTCCCGTCACGTTCTTTCAGCTATTTTCCCCACTCAAATCAAATCCCTTTGAAACAACTTTTCGTAATCAAATTCGCCGATCAGTGCTTTATTAGCATAATACGTGTAATGTGTAAGCATAATAACCCGACCGATAGCATTTCTTATTTGCTAGACTTGTGGAGAACTCAACCCCTGTGATACTAGCGTAAAAGCGAACGTAATACAATCCATATAAGTTTCATGTAAATTTTCGAATATGGAATTATTTAATATTCGCTGCTAGTTTTTGGTAGTTCGTTGTGGAATCAGAAAGAAAGTGCGTCAATATGTTTTTCAGGTAATTAATATGTATTAAGACTAAGTTATGGGCTAAAATAGTTTGATTTGCCCATATAAATTTCATTGTAAAGGCGCAAAGACGTAAATATTTATGTTGTTTGTTAATATTCCCTGATCGGTAGCAGCGCTCATAACATTTACATCAACATTATTCTTTTTTAACCTGAGACATATTGGTTCGAATCTATGATACTCTACCAGTGTTTAGAAATATGTTTAGCTTGTACATACGTATTGCTTACGTTTCAAATGAAACTGCTTGAAGTCGATATAATTGGTATGAGCACTACTATCAATGCTGTAAATTTGGGATGGGAATATTAATAATCAACAGAGTTCTGGTCATATTTGTACCTTCGTAATGTAATTTATATTAGAAAATCAATCTCTTTTAACCATAACTTGATCATCATAAGTACTAATAATATATGAACGTATTTGGATTCCGATCGTAAATCAAACTATAAATAATATCTTTAAATATTAAATATTAGGGCTTGAAAGAGCAACACCCAGGTATATAGTTCAGCTAGGTATGAGAGGTATGTGAAAGCGGTATGGGAATGGTGTGCAAAGAATGGGGCGCGTGAATGGAGAGTGAACAGAAGAAAGGCTTATGAGGCTGTTGGTTTGTCAGAGACGATTGTCAGGGAAATTCTAAAGAGAGCGGAAGTGCCCGAAGAGGTAGTACGGATAACAGGCCGGGAGGTTGAGGAACAGAAGCGTCAGGAAAGCATTCGTAACAGCACTTACAACCCAACATACAGGCAGTTACAGACAATCAACCATAGACCAGCATATATAGACAAGAGGGCAATGAGTGCGAAGAATAAGCGTATGATGGCAAAGGCGAGATGTGGATCCGAAAAGAAAGGAAGGAAAGTATGGATGGGTGAAGAATATATGATGTGTGCACTATGTCGGGATGGGGTGGATAAGTGAGAGCACATAGTGAGGGAATGTATGGGTGTTAGGTTAGGGATAGGTGGATAAATGGGTGTGATTCTGTGAGCATGAATGTGAGAGAATGGTTGGACGAGGGAGGGGAGAATGTGGATTTGCTCAATCAAATTATAAGGAAAAAGGGCAAAAGGAAGGAAGCAACATAAGTGCTTTCGTTAAGTAATTTTAAGTTTTGTTACCGTTAGACATAATTATTTTAATATGTTATTTTATTTATTATTATTATTTATCGAGCTTATTACAATTTTATTTCATTTACACAGATTGTCGTTTTTGTAATACTTTCCTACGTCATTTACTTTGTGGCCGTCTTTGCATAAATATCCGTTCCTCATTTATTCCCTATGTAATTTAATTTTAGTTCCTCGCTCCTGTTTTGATACAAAATGCAAATAAAGATAAAATTTACAAAACGGGAATGTAGTAAACGTACTGCTGTATAACAAACCAACATAATACTCACTAGATAAAGTGAAATTGTTTTCTAATAACGAGTGATAACTGACTGTCAGTATTATCCAGTACACCTTATTTTATTGCTCAGCTGCACCATTAATTTATCTTTATACGGTCGCACGTTTCGTATTTTACCCTTTACGAGTGAACGTTTTACTAGGCTGTGAAATATAAAGAGCGAAATTTACAAACTATAATATACAATGTTGATGACAGCTACAGCGATGCGTCCGTAATTGTTGATAAATTATGCAATAACCGCGCTGCGAGTTGGCACACTTCTCATGCATGTTGGGTTAAATTGTTAATTGGAAAACGGCCGTATGGCCGTATTTTATACTAGCTTGCTTCGTAACCATATGCGTCGTTTGTAACTAGCGGAAATCACAAATGAAAAGTGTATATTGTTAATCCGCAATAGTGCGTTCGAAAAACAAATTGCATTAATACGATGAAATTGAATTGTTTTTGTTCAATCAAATTGATGCTATCGGCATATAAGAAATTGATACATAAATATCATAGATTTCCATGGCTTTAGATGTTTTTATTACAGACATCTTACAAGCAGTCGCGCACGTTACACTCACAAAGTGAAATTATAGGTAAATTTAAAATAATTATGCAATAAAAAAAACTGAATATATGCTTTAGTATCAGGATGTGCTATGTAACTTCCTTTAATTCAAGGTGGAACATTGAATGAAGTTGTTTATAAATATCAAAGGACTCTGTCTCTACCAGTTTGAAAAGTTTTCTCAATCTTAAATTCAATCGCAGTAATTACTAATTAATGTATTTATAAAAATAAAGATTAATCCATAAGTATATATTTAGTTTTACTTCAATCATTTGCTCAAAAAACTCCTCTTTTTTGTTGTTCATAGTTATGTAATATTTTAAGTGTTTCCACGTTTACCGTTCAAACAGATAAGAATTACTTGCATAGATAATGTTTAATTACTACAGCATGCCTTAACACCTAAACATTTTATAGTTTGTATTTGTCCATCATATTTGTAACAGTAAAATGAAGTTTTCCAGTCTACTATTATTAGTATTAAAGTTGCTGCATATTTTCAGTGCGATAGAAAGTAATATTTCTGGAGCAACTTATGGTACAGATTATGGTATGATAAATAATTATTTCATAATGAGAAGAATACATTTTAAGTTCTAAAATTTCAACTTAAAAATAGGAATAAATGGACGTATTATCACAGGACAACGGGCAATTCGTGGCCAATTTCCTTGGCAAGCTTTCATAAGATTCCGAGATCGGTGGGGTAACCAAATGGTTTGTGGCGGGGCTTTAATTACCCCCAATCACGTCCTAACTGCAGCGCACTGCGTTTACGAGTGAGTATTATATAGTCGATTCAAGTAACAATCAGGTATTAAATGCATTCAAATAATTAGCACTCGCCTTGTGGAAGTCGTTCTTGGAACTACCCGACCTTATGATCATTTCAACCCAGATCGAATCGCACCGGCATTAGCCAGAGCTGTCTATAATTCGGGTTATAATAAGTCCGACCTGAGTAATGATGTAGCAGTTATTGAATTTAAGACAGCGGTTAAGTTTACTCCAACAATTCAACCAATTAGATTGGCTAAACCTGACGAGTACTTGCCAGAAAATGTAAATGTTACTGTCAGTGGATGGGGACAAATTGTCGATAGACAAACCACTGTCAATGATTTGTATTTTACAGATTTGATTACAATGTCCAATGAGGATTGCAGGCCAATATATGGTCCACTGGTTAGGGAGTATACAGTGTGTTGTAGAGGAAATTATAAGAAAAGTATATGTAATGTAAGTGTATAGTATTATTGGGTGGATTCATCTTTAAATACTGTTTTGACTTCAGGGTGATAGTGGAGGACCTCTGGTAAAATATGATAATACGGGAACAGCGACACATGTTGGTATTGTCAGTTTTGCTCCAGCTCGAGGTTGTGAATTATCAATTCCAACAGGATTTATTCGTACATCTTCTGTGTTGTCCTGGATTGAGAAAGCAACTAATATGTCTTTCAATTAACTGATTTAATATTCATCGATTAAATCATCTATTAAAAGTTTGTACTCTTTTCTTTTTAATTTGTCTTTCTTAAATACACACCACCAGACGGGTACCAGCTGTACGTGTCAAATTATCACCAGTGCGTTCAACATCGCGGCTATGGTCATTGGTTCGCTACAGTAGGATTCAAGCTTTGGAATTATTCAGTTCCAAGTAAGTTTTTAGGAAGTCTAGGAGGTCCCTGAGATAATGGTGGAAAATGCCTGTCAAACATATTCTCATCAAAGCATGATAAAAATATAGATTAAGTCAAAAATAGGTTATTTCTAAGTTACTATAGAAGTATTTTCCTTCAATTCACCATTAATAATGTGATTTTTAAACACAGTTCAACTTATACCAATTTCTGAACAACCAATCAGAGACTAATCAGTCAAATGTATAATTAATGAATGTAGAATTAATGAAACTAATTGAAATAAATCTAAAACTACCTAGCTTATCGACTTTGTTGTTGTAGTCGATTGTTTGATAAAAAGATAATCATGAACGAAAACACTCAACTAGTAATCCCTCAATATATTCAACATGTCGCATTTTCCGGCCCCGCTCCTGTAGCCCAGTGAATGGAACGCAAAATGCATAGCGAGTTATAAAACCATCGTAAAAACATTGCCTGACCACGCGGTGTTTGCGTTAAACCGGGACAAATCCTTTTTGAAAATATTTTTCTAAACTTGACTGCCCATTGCGCATCGGCGCGTTTCTGCTTTCATAACACTGTGAGTTTGCTCTCTATGCAAATTGTGTTTGAACTACGCTCAACACACAGTTAACAAAATATTTGCAATACATACATTATATACCCACATTTATCGATACGAATCCCAACAATTAAATGCGTGGAATAAAAATAAACATATATTTTTAATATATTTATTTTAAACTGTTAAACTATTTGAATATAGATAAATTCTGCTTTATGTCTCATTTTTCTTGGAATAAAAGTGCTTCTGAGAGTTTGTACGGTACCCGCTATGATTGATTTACTATTGTATTCGAAATATGGCTATTAATCTTAGTATGTTATTACAGCGATATGGCAAAGGTAATCTACTGTACGGCTAATAGCCCTCTTTGTGAGGTATGACGAAAGTACAATAACACTCTTGCAGGAATAGTGGAAGCCTCTGCAACGCGTTTTATGCAAAAGCCTCAAAGTGACACAAAGAGCCATATCATGTCACTTTTTATGCTGCGTTAAGGAACAAAGAGACGGTTTATTGATAGTGCACGGCAGGTAGGCAAGAAGGTGTACACAATAACGCTGATTATGGTATAACCTCGACAAAGGAGCAGTGCAAATGCGCGAAAGATAATAATTAGCAAAAATGATAATAGGTAAAAAGGTTGACACTTTCAGTTTACCCACCTCGAGGTGGGTTCCCACATGTGTGAATTAATTAATTCACACAAAAATTAATCACACAAAATCCACACCATTAAAAATCACACTACAAAAATGACAACAATTACAAAAATCACACACAAAATATCACATCAATAGCAGTAAACATGTATCCCGGCTGAAGGATCAGATAGATCGATGACCAGGTCTACGGACCAAATACAATATTATTTATATATACATTTGACTGATTAGTCTCTGATTGGTTGTTCAGAAATTGATATAAGTTGAACTTTGTTTAAAAATCACATTATTAATGGTGAATTGAAGGAAAATACTTCTATAGTAACTTAGAAATAACCTATTTTTGACTTAATCTATATTTTTATCATGCTTTGATGAGAATATGTTTGACAGGCATTTTCCACCATTATCTCAGGGACCTCCTAGACTTCCTAAAAACTTACTTGGAACTGAATAATTCCAAAGCTTGAATCCTACTGTAGCGAACCAATGACCATAGCCGAGATGTTGAACGCACTGGTGATAATTTGACACGTACAGCTAATACCCGTCTGGTGGTGTTACTAACCACTTACAATACTTACTTACACACTGTATACTCTCTAACCAGTGGACCATATATTGGCCTACAATTCTCATTGCACATTATAACCAAATCTGTAAAATACAAATCATTGACAGTGGTTTGTCCATCGACAATTTGTCCCCATCCACTGACAGTAACATTTACATCTTCTGGCAAGTACTCGTCAGGTTTAGCCAATCTAATTGGTGGAATTGTTGGAGTAAACTTAACCGCTGTCTTAAATTCAATAACTGCTACATCATTACTCAGGTCGGACTTATTATAACCCGAATTATAGACAGCTCTGGCTAATGCCGGTGCGATTCGATCTGGGTTGAAATGATCATAAGGTCGGGTAGTTCCAAGAACGACTTCCACAAGGCGAGTGCTAATTATTTGAATGCATTTAATACCTGATTGTTACTTGAATCGATTATATAATACTCACTTGTAAACGCAGTGCGCTGCAGTTAGGACGTGATTGGGAGTAATTAAAGCCCCGCCACAAACAATTTGGTTACCCCACCAATCTCGGAATCTTATGAAAGCTTGCCAAGGAAATTGGCCACGAATTGCCCGTTGTCCTGTTATAATACGTCCATTTATTCCTATTTTTACAAAAATCAATAAAAATATATATATATCTGTAAACACACAAAAAAACAAATAAAAAACAACAATTGCAATATGCACATGCCTGCTCTACACTGTACGCCTCCTTCTTTCCTTCTCTCCTAACACCCTCCGTATCCAATCTATCCCTTTCCTTGTCTCACACAACCATTCTGCAAGTGCCCATGGGTCCTTTCCTTCTGTTTCTCCCAACACCTCCATTCGTTCGCATTCGCTCACCAAATGGTCCCATGTGTCCCACCCCTATTGCACATAGCACACCTTCTATATTCCTCTGGCATCCATGTTTTTCTTCCTCTTTCCTCGGATCCGCATCTTGCCCTTGCTATTAACCGTTTTTCTTCATTCCTCAAATCTCTCCTCATAACATATTGCGGGACCTTCCCGATTACCTGCCACTTCTTATAGCCAGTATTATATGTGCTGTCCCTAATCTTTCCCTGCCTCTCCTGCTCCTCTACCTTCCATTTTATGCTCCTATACATTTCTTCCACTGGCATAACTTCATTTAGCATCCTCTCTCATGTGAATATATGTACATCTAAATTTCATTTGAGTGAGGATGCACTGCGGGGAGCTTTTTCAAAGTCATATTTAAGGACAACGCTTGAGAGTATGAGAGTTTTAAGTATAATTAGTTTCTAGTGTTATTCTACACGTACATACCAATGTTCAAGCAAATCTGAGAAGTCATCAGAAGAAGAAATCAGTGAGAGGTCAAAAAATGAATGAATAAACCTCTTAAAAGTTTGGAACACACATCTTTACATAAGTTCTTGAAGTATACAAAATCAGTGAGAGAAGATTTTGCGAAATCAATGCAGTTGAATAAATTTGCTAAAACGAGTTTCTAAACATATTTTTTTAATCCACAAAATAACATGAAAATAAAATTACATAAAAAATTATATACAAATTTTATTTACTAAAGTTTTACTTTCTGGAAGTTTTAAACTCTCTATTTTGCATATTTCATATGAAAATAGTACTAAAAGAAACCTAAATGCAAAAGAATGCCACCGTTTATCAAATGCATAAACACGACGAGGGGTGCAAAGAATGGAAATTGAATGGCATGAGATACAAATACTATGACGTCGCAATATAAACGAAGGCAACGCAGCGGTGAGTACGCACAAGCAGGGATAGCAATTACACAATGAGCAAATTTAATAATTACCGAGTGGAAAATTGGATGAGTGACTGACTGCGGATTATGCTGTCTGCGCCGCGTCCTGCGATGAAAGCCAGAACGGAGCCTGTCGGATTTCAAGCACACTTGAGTGTTAAACCGGAACAGATTTGATATTTTGATACGGAAATGAAAATTTTGCGGGGGATTTTGTCTAAAGACGTATTCCTAAAATATTAGTAAATATTTCCTACCATAATCGACATTTCATTCAAATGCTTTCATTTAACTTTAATTTAACTACCGGGGCAATTTTGATATCACAATCGTCTCACTTTAACTCTCTTCATCTTTAATTCTCTTAAAATTTATTCATCAATTTATCATTTTACATCTAGTCTAAACTAGAATTTGTGAAATAATCTAGGTCTTTGTATTATTGATATCTTCAGCAGGCAGACAATCCGTAGTCATGTGTGATATTAAGATCACTTAACATTTAGATTTCCATGCGTTTGCTACTGGAGGACGGTGGGTACTGCTGAACTGTTGCTTTGTGTTCAACCAGACAATACTGTTTGACAAGTAGCTGCGTGGGTAGTAGTGGGTGGGCCTGCCTGTAATGTATTAGTTCGCATGATATTGACGAGCATTGCTCGCCGATGATAATGATGATCATATTCGAATTTCATTTGAGCCAAACGCATCAAAGCATGAAGCATGTCCACATCGTTATGGATTTGATTGCCGAATCTAGCATACCAGCTTTGCATTCATTATTATCCTAGTACAGCGTGCAACAAGAGACGGCAAACTACGCGTTGAGTCTGACGACGAGGGGAAATTGAATTGTTTCGGAAAATACACATCGTAGTTCTCACATTTACCACGGATATCGTAGAATGTTATTTACATACTTAATTAAAACATTTGAGGAATATTTAAAATTGCAGATCTTCTTAAGTAGGATATTTTTGAATTGATAGTCTATTTTATGTAGGGCAAAACGTTTCTCGCAGGAACGGTCACGGCGACAGTCTAGTTGCCTTTCTCCAGTCATAATCATATTGGAGTAGTCTTCTTTCCAAAATTGGGTCTGTTGCCAGTAGTTCCTTGGTCTCACCTGAAAGATCATTATTCACTACTTCAGCCCACAGTTATACTTCATCCGACAAATGCAGGACCTACTTGGCCTCTGAGGCCGGTTGCGCCCCATTACGTTATAACTACATCAAATACTTGTCTTAATAGTTCAATTTGCAGGAATTAATTACTTGTAGGGTAGCAAATATCAATATGTTGAAGAATAAAGCCCGAAACATCTAAAAACAACTTCATCAGTTTGTACCAATGACTATGGTGAATGAAACAATGAATGTTTACTCATCATAGTCACAAGAGATTAGTGCTTACCATTTTGTATCAGTTATTTATTGACTGGTAAAATTTTTGAATATCGCTTTGGTAGAATTAGCAATGTTCGTTGTTTAAGTTTTTGAAATATTTAATTGTTTTTAATTCATTAAACTAGGTGTTTGTACATTCTATTTAGAGTATCATTATAAAAATAGGAGACGTTAACAACTAAAGAGACACCCTGGAAATAGAACATATATTATGTGATATCATATTATGAGATTTTACACCAATTTTCTATTTTTACCATTTTCTTGAGGGTAGTAGCCCAGTTGGTAAGGTCGCTTACCACGCAGGGGGTTCCAGGTTCAAATCCTGGTCATGACAATTTCACTACTCGCTCCGGCAACAACCTCACCTTGGGTGAGGCTAGCAACCTACCCAAAAGGATTAATATGGTCAAGGTTACCCAGAAGAAATTCTGGAAGAATGACATGCAACTATCTGTTCAGCGACAAGGCGGGTGAACGAAGGAGAAGAAGACCATTTACTTAACTCTCCGTCAGGCACTGGCGCGGTTGTGCCAGAAAAACACAAATCTCCACAGAATCCCTTGTGGGAGGGAAGAAGTGTCAATACGGTAATCGGCCTCACAGGCCGGGTGCGCCTAGTTTTGTAACCCAATAAGTGACGCCCGACGAAGGGTTAACTAAACAGAGGCCAAGAATATAGAACACATAAGTATGGTATTATTGAAACTATTTGTAATAAATCGCAAACTAACTATAGCTTATCGAGTTTGTTATTATGGCAAATTGTTTGAAAAAAAATAATCAAAAACTAAATAGAATTGTTTTAGCACATTGACTTTGTAATAAAAAGACATTTGCGAAACAGCCATAGACATAATTTGGACTACCTTTCTTTTCTTTTTCTTTTTTATATTATAACACTTCTCATCCATATAAACATTGCTTTATTCTGCCATATTAAACCATAATATAAATATTTATGAGTATAATATAATTTATATATAATATAAAAATCATAAAATCCTCAAATAGTGTAAAACTTTTAATATTCCAAACTTAAAATAAAAAGTTTAATAGAAAAAGTAACGAAGATATCACGCAAAATTACCCCTTAAAACCCAGTAATATTTTATATTCCTTAATAAGATTTCAAAAGAATGTGAAGCATATTGCTTGAAAATGAATTATGATTTACCAAGGCTGTTGCAATGCATTTCAAAGATAAAACGTTGTCGAAAATTAATGTTTCCAGACAATTATGCATTATTTACTAAGCATGCATAATGCGAATTTTTAGGGGCGAAAAGTGTTTGCCCACATCATTTGCAAATGCTGGGGGACACTGCAGCAAAAGAGGGTTGGAATGAAATATGGCCGCATCCAAACTTATCAATCTTTTACAGAAGTCGGCCGCTGGAGGAAAAAATGTTTACATTTGCCCGTAATTACCATGCTAAACGTGAAATCAAGGCGTTCCATCATTGTTTCAATTTCCATGTTGAATGTTTAAGGTTTAATATGCTCACCCAGTGGTTGTGTATGTTTTTCAGCCGGCGAAGCGAACTGAAAGACTTTCTAATGAAGACTGATGCTTGACCATGACTTCATGCAGCAAACTTGCACTTTTCATGCTCGTTTGCCCACCGCAAATGTTTGCAGCGTAATAACAGCGACTGTTGTTCCAATTACGGCAGTGTATCAACAAACACCTCGAAAGCATCTACTTGCAGGCTTGGAAATAGTTAACTGCGGTAACAAAGCCCCTCGGGGAGGCCGCAACGATCGCATGTGTCGTGGATGAAGTTCAACTTCTTGTTCTTGTTACGCCAAAGGGGATTGTTAAACGCATACTGTTTTGTCTGGTTCAAGATTGTTTAGTGTATTGTTTTGCAACGTTTTGTTGCTGTAACAATGCGAATGAGCTGACTGAAAAGCGAAATGCGAATAGACTTACAAATCTGGTTTAATATGATTATCGTCTTTGCTGTTATTATCGTCTTTTCTGTGTTTATCGTTCTTTCTTTGCGTAAAACCTACAATATAAAGTAAGATAATACTTTACGAAGGTATAGGTATAGGTCTAGTCATCAAAGTTCCAGACGAATCAAATGTAAAATGTTAGGATCGTCGCCAGCAGACAATGAAAACGTGAGAAATTCCACTCTTTGTAGGCGAAGGATAAGGCCAATGAATAAAATAAATGGCAAATCAATTTATCAATTGATGCCGGAGTGAAACTTTAAATGAAACGTGAAAATTGCCAGAGGCGAAATAACCCAGCACTGTGCACTGCATCTCGTTTTTTAGGTAGTTTTTGCCTTGTTTTAGGATTTTCGGCAAAATATTACTCATGCTGGTCACGAACATCTACCAATATGAAAGAGAAATTGAACAAGACTTGTATTTTCACACAAAATCTTTCTTCCAACATATCTATAAACCGAAAATACCCTTGTTTTGGAGAAAAAATGTAATCGGAAAAGCGATATAGACAAACCGACCTAAATTCCGAAATTTTAGGTTTTAATATATTTTAATATAAATTGCGTTAGTTGTGAAATTTGCAACGCAAAATCCTTGTTTTCTTCTTTAAACCCAAAACCCGAAAATGCGGGTTTTGGTGGAAAACTGTAACCGGAAACCGACATAGTATTCGGAAAACCGAGACAGAAACCTGAATTTTTTGTTCCTATATAATTTGATATAAATTTGGTTGGCTGTTAAATATGCATCGCAAAATTTCTAAAGCAAGACATGTATTTTCACAAAAAAAAATCTTCTAAACGTATCTATAACCTAAAAAACACAGGTTTTGGTGCAAAATCGTGACCGAAAATGTGACATAGAATCGGGAATTTTCAGATTTAATTTAATTTGATGTAAATTTTGGAAAAATTGGGTTTTTAGAAGCTCCTTCATCTATATAACTGTGACTTGCACTTTGACAAGCTCCGTCTATCTCTTGTTTACCCACCCCACAAATTTCGTTATCTACAAATCTTTAATTTCCTTAGCAATTTAGGGATGATGTAACCCTCTTAGATATTTGTACTCGTACATGTTGAGAACTTTGATTAACTGATAATTCTCCTAACGTTTGTCAAACATCATCAAACTTTCCTTAATTACGTTTATTAAACCCGAGGGAGAAATTACGCAACATAAAACACCCCATAAAACTTTACACAAAAAAAATAAAAGACATAAAATTTAATATCATTATGCATTTATTATAATTGTAGATTATATTTTTACCATTGGTTTGAATTTCTCTTGAGTTTGGTCCATTGTACCAGATGTTAACAAACGATATTACATTTGATAGTAGATATTATTAGTAGATATTTGTTTCAATCAGTATAAAGTAGTTATTTCAATGCAATTTGCATATTGATACACTCAGCTGAATGTATCCAGCCCTATGAATATTCACACACGTTAAAAAAATGTACAAAAACATTTAAAACTAAACTAGTTTTGGTTATTCGTAAGTTAATTTACATAGTTACATCTTATACATTTCATGAATTAAATATGCTCAGCCTTCTAAAAGTCTAAGTACCATAAGACGCACAGGAAAATGTATAGCAGTTTCTATTCATCATATTTCATATTTCTCTTAAAAATTTAAGCGAATTAATTACATATTTACAGCGTCGTGAACAAGAAATTAACGAAATATGAAAGAAAAAGTAATTTACCATAATTAATGTCTTAGTATAAAGTTTTAGCAACATTTGTGTTGATAATATTTTCATAGATGTATTTATTCTTTTTTAGATTGATATGACTACAATTCTTTTAGCTCATCAGTTTTATGCTTAGTTTTATTTAGTAGTATTGTTTTAATTCTTTATACTATGATATTTTTAACTTTCAACAGATATTCAGTCAGTTTGATTGTGTCGGATATGAATTTCTTAAGAAAGAGGGGAAAATTATTGAAAAGGCACTAGGATAAAATATACAATGTTTTAACATATGCGAATTAAGAGTTTTAAAATCTAGAATACAATTTTAGAATTATTAAGGTACTTTTAAATGAATATCAGGGTTAATAATAACCCTTTGTAATTTTTATTATATTGAAGATATAATAATAATACTAGACGTGAAAGAGTAGCTCAGAACGTTGTACCTAAAAATTTAAAATTTTCAAAATACTATTTTTCGTAGTCTGCAGGCTTTAAAACCTGAAATAACAATAATGATACAAACATAATTGTAGTTTCTGTATAACTTTCTAAATAATCTCCGCCGAAATAGTTAATTTACGGGTGGTTTTCCGGACGAATTTCGTCAGGTTATGAGTGTAAGACTCTCATACATGCTTTAGACTTTCTTTCCTAACCCCTGATAACTCCTTATCCTGCTCTTTACACGAAAACCTGAGCACTTACGCTAGAAAGTAGTAGGAAGCAATATTTAACAACTCATGAAATAAAGACGTCTGTACACTGCAGTTTGCAAATTTCGATACAAAGTAAACATATCGATAAAACTCCTTAAGTCGCTCTTTCATTTAATGAATTACCTGAAACTGTAAGTTTCATATAACAAAAACTACAAAGCTTTAAAACCTTGATATTCATTTATATATATACCCTGAAATTTCGATTTCTTAAAATAAAGTTATGATATTACAATAAAATTTAATTTTGTGCGCATATTTTACATTATATTTAAATCAAGAAAATCACCTGAAAAGTTCGGAGATAATCTTTAAACATTATTAAATTCTATTTAGTTATTTATGATTATCATAATTTATAATTTACAAGCATACAATTTGAATGCAAATAATATTTGCTTGAAAGCATGGCAAATAAGTAGCCATTTCTTGTGATATTAATATATTATAATTATTGTCATCAGTAGATTAGTGTGCATGTACTTGGTGTGCAATTTAAATAATTAATCGTAATTTAATCGAAATTTGCGTTATCGGAATTGGCAAAAATCACTATATAATTTATAATATTTTGTAAAATACAATTCGTTCCATTAACATTTTGTTTCGGTGATTGGAACACATTCATATACAGTACACCGATAATCGGTTTAGGAGTAATGTACACCGAGACCGTGGTGCGATGGTGATGGCGCTGAAATTAATGCAGATCCGGCGTGTAGCCCAAGTTCTTCCGCTGGAGGAAAAGATGGATCTCTCGAAAGTTGGGCCTGTCCGATTCATTACGCTGCCAGCACTCGCACATCAGGTCGAATATCTCCTTGGGGCAGTTGATTGGCACGCTTAATATCATCTGAAATTAATTACGAACGAGCGGCGTTATTAAACACGTTTTAATTAATGTCCCTTTCGTGTGCTTTTCGAAATTAATTGCTTATTGTATTATCATTCATACAAGGCGATACGTTCCACGTGGCAGTGCAAACAGGACGTTCGATGTTTGTATGAGTGTGACTGTGTGTATGTATGTGTGAAGGAAGGGGGTGTATTTGGTGAAAGGGTACTTTATTATCCCTTTTTATATATTATGAAAGTATGAGCTTTACATAAATCTACATACTGATATTTTGCTATAAAAGTTTACTGGGTATACGCTGGGTTATATACACTTTTGAAAATTGGATTTTGATTTTTTTTATGTTAACAAACCATTATTTTTAAGTATAGGAGTCGAAATTGGGAGGTATGGTGTGTTTTCCACAGGGGTGTTGATTATTTTTAGCTTTAGTTTTAAATCTGGATGGGTATTGTAGTAATAGTCACATCCCTGATCATGGTCCACAAATTTTATCACAGACTCCCAGGGAACATGAATAATGTCTGCAGTATCATCCTGGCCAAGACCAAAGGGGTGCAACTTATCTATGTAACCAGGAGTATGAAAAATATAGTGAAGTAAAAGGTTAGCAACCTGGTAAACATGATAATGATCACGGAATTCATTAGTCCTGAATAAGCGTGGAAAATCTAAGGAAACATATATAACTAACATCTAAGCTCAATCAAATACAACCCTAAATTCTGAGCAGTGGATCTAAAAAGATGCGAATAGTAACATCAATGTATGCCCAAACACGAATCTTTCATTTTAGTTAAGATTCATTCTTCGATGATATCGAACATATCATTAGATGTAACAGGTGGAGTCGGCGAGATAAAGAACATATTTAAAAGGACCGCCAAAGGAGATAATTTAAAAAAGAGGACTACTGCAGAAGTTATCATGATCTTCTAAACTAGATCTCGACATGAAATGGCTGGCATCATTAATAATAGCAATAGCAATCTGATTCTAGGTTCAATTTCTGACACCATAACTATGAAAACCGTGGTTATAAATGCCCACATGTTTAGCATCACCATAATATCATGGTATCAGTAGTAAAATAGAAGTGGGCAGACTCCGGATGCCCTTTCGGGATACAATTGGCTCTGGAAGTAATGGAAGCATTCAGAACCTTCAGGGAAGGGATAGGACTTTGCACTACAACCATGGGGTTCCATTGGGAAATATGAGAACTGCTAGTAGGGGAATCTATTCCAACCTCGTCAATATGATAATTGACTATCGAAGACCTATATCAAATAGTTGAGAAATTCTCAGGCCATGATTGTGAATACCAGGTATATTTGTTTAGGAAAAAGGACCAACGAACGAATATTTAGTATTTTGAAATATCCAAATAAGATTAAATAAATCATTGTGAATCTTCACAGGTAAAATGTCTTGTACGTTTCAAATGTATGTGGGTTATTATTATCATGCACTATAACTCACATGTTTCCCATTGTCTTGATAGAAATGTGTGACATTTTCGATAACCTTCTCGTCGCTCAAATCTTCGAATGGCTGCTCTCGTGCAAACGTCAATATCTCCCAGAGGGTGACGGCGAACGACCACACATCACTTTTCGTCGTGTACTTGCCCTAGAAAGACAAAAATAATATACTTCCCTGACGTGGCCTGGAAGCAAATCAAGTGGCACTCAAAAGAATGCTGCCTGCTCCCGAACTCGCATTCGAGAGCAAGCGAAGTTTACGAAACTTCTGGCTTGTTGATGGCACGTATTAGCTAATCGAAGCAAATCGAACCTAATCGCACTAATCGAAAACGGTGAATCCAAAGTCGATTCACCGAGGTGGTAGCGGCCTGTGCGCGCCTGCATTACGATCTAGTGCTGGACTTAATGAACGACGATTGGATTACGCCGAAGATTGGAGTTGGATGCAGTCACAAAGTGGAAAGTTCTCTACTTACCAGCAGCACGCTCTCCCATGCCATCCACCGAAGCGGCAGCGGGCGGTTGTCGCTATCCGGGGGCCGTGGTGGTGGCACTGCGTCGCCTGCCATCTGACAATAATCAGCGGCGTATGCTTCCCGATACGAGCCCAGGTCACTGATTTTTATCTGATAACGTGGGGACACCAGGCAGTTCCTGACAAAAGAAAACCCTTATTCAATCCCAGTTGATTATTATGCTATTCATGCACAACTTTATAATAATGCAGTCAAATTTTCCGTTTAATTAAATATTTTAGTAATTTATGAACTTAGTTGTTGGTATAGAATATAAGAAAAGCCAAATAAGAGTCGAAGATACAAATAAAAGTACAAAGAGGCAAATAAAAGTAAGGCCAACTGTCGTACAAAGCAATAAATAAATCAAGTCATTAATAATTGCAGCGTGTTAAGCGAAATTAAATTAGGGGTGGGGTTGTAAAGTTGCTGTATGCAGAGGGAGACTTGTCAACGACAAGTTTTCGCCGTGTACTTGAAACGCGCATTTTAAAGCAGTAAATTGGGCAATTAAAAGGAAAAAGGGCCGGGACAAAATAAATAAATAAACTCGGAATAAAGTCAGTTCATTCTTTACAGAGGAACAAAAGGGTATTTTCCAGATGCTTGATGTTTATTGAAATTACTCCCCTTTCATATTTTCTCCGAAAATTTAGATTTCAATTACTCTGAGGATATTTATATTCGGGAGTAGATTTCCAGGAAGTGGAATAGTACGTGGAGCCGGCTTGTCACGACACATTGCGCTCCCTAGTCTCTGCTTTTCGGGGGGAGGGTGAATGCACCCGACTAGTCGCGACAAAATCCTTGTCTCGTAAAACGCGAACGTATTTTAATTACCCCTCCATTCGCCATATAATAACCAAGACCGGAACCGGTTTCGACTAATAAGTCCTGCCAAACTCGGCGCAGACGGGTGGTAATGGAAGACACGCTCTCCACAATCGTCAATGAAACACTCGAAACAACTTCTTTGGAAGTAAATAACTTAGTAAGTACATGCAAGAGAAATAAACTTTAATTTAATAGCAGAGGGTCTTGTGATCGACGCTTACACGCAAGAAGTTCAAAATGTAATTAAGAATTCCAAGGATAATAATCATACGGATACTCAAAGCAACATACAGGAAAGGTGTGAGTCTAATACTTAATTAAAGTTGTAGGTACGTAGTGTCGTGGATAAGTGTTTACCTGGTCGCCAGATCCTTGTGAACATATCGATAATTCTCCAAACACTTCATCCCGGAGGCAATCTGCGTCGCCATATAGACCAAACAGCCGTAACTGGAAAATAAACACTTGAGTCAATCACCGACCCAATTACAATCAAATAAATGCGGATCATCAAAGTTCAAATTGCCGAGAGAGACTAACAGAGACCGAGAGAGTAGTATACAAGCAAACAGCCTAACCAGGTGTATTTGCAGCTGGATTCCGCTCGAATTGCCAATCATAGTCGTATAGGGTTGCATAGTGGAGATGCTTACCTCAACGTGTTAGCACTCGACGTCAGAGGAGTGGTAGTTTCGGCCACGTGCTCCTGCAGGAACTGACACAGATCGCCCATCTCGTAATATTCGCGCATGGCACATATTGGTTGTGTGTCCAGTCGGCCACCCAGAAGTTGTGCAATATTGGGATCCTTTAAACGTGCGAGGGCACGCACGTCCCTGTCGAACTCCTCGCGCAGCCCGTCGACGCGCAGGGAATGCATGACTACCAGACGGGGATCCTCGTAGGCTTTCTGCACCTTGCATAGGTGATAGTCACCGAAGCGGCTCTCGCCGAGTTTTTCGATTATCTGTAATTGGTCGTAAGGGAGCATCTCGACGACGACGTCGTCCAAAGCGGGCTGGAGCAGGGGCTGCTGTTGGTGGTCGGGACTGAGCGGGAGGAGAAAATGTCGACTCAGTTTCGAGCGCAGCGAGTCCGACGGCGTCAGGGGTGGCGATTCCATATTAAGATTCTTTCGTATCTCGTCGCTGGCGTAGTAACCGCTCGGCGGTGGCGGAATTGGGGGCGCCTTCGACAGGAAACTGTGGACTGATGCGTGCATCGACGACGTCATGTAGTCCCGTCCCATGTGTGGCGTTGCGTAATCCTGGCAGATCACGTCCGGAACTTCTAAAAAATATACACGGTGAAAAGACCATACATTTCCTTCATTTCTTGTCTTTTAGAAAAAAACTTGCTTATAAACATTTATCACCTAAATATCTAGATGAATTCAGAAGGATCATATCTGAAAACCTTCTGAAAACTTGATGAAAACCGAAAAACCTTCTGAAAACTGATGTAAATTAACCGATAAAATTCAGTTATCCTTTGTCAGTCTAAAAAATTGCTTACTTAGACAACTTTCGCATTAAATTTGAAAGCATTGTAAAACGAGCAAACATTTCGCATCCAGTTGATCAATGAGATTGTTTGAGTGACGCGTTTTATCTGTTTGCATACAGCGTTGAGCACGTTTACACCGAAGTAAGAGCAAACAGTCGTAGACGTTAATCCGCTGCCATTGCGGATGGTAGGCAATCAGACAGGTGGAATTAGAACTTGTCAATATCGCTAAAACGGCAAGAGCTACGAGCTTACTGTTAACGCACACTCGCACACACCCCACTCCACATGCACAGATAAAATCTCCAGACACCCTCAACGCATAGCGATGTAAATAGAAGTCACTTACCTGTGTAATCCGGACTATGCGGATGATGCTGGGAAAGTCGGTGTTCTATCAGATGCTGCTGTTGCTGTTGCTGGGCGTATTGTTGATGCGGTTGTGATGCTGTGTAAATCGGCCGCAAAGTTTCCTGATACAGCGCCGCCTTATCGCATTCGTCCATCTAAGTATACAGTAAAACATCTTAGGCCACCCCACAGCAAATTTAGCACAATTTCATTTGACACTTTAAAGAGAATATATCAGAAAGCAAACGAGTGGGGATCGCATAAAAAGTTAATAAGGACTAAACGTTTAGGGAATAAAATGTTTAACGAATACGCCTCGCAAGTAAAAGACGCAATTCTGGGGTGTACATTAAACTATTAAATGGAAGTTAACGGCTTAGGCTGCCCGAGGTGGAGGAGCCGGGTATAAAGTAAAGAATGAAGAGCGACGCACGAAGAAAAGAAATCTGTCTGAGTGATAAGAACGCGAAGGAGGACGGGGCGTTAAAATGCAAGCTGGACTCGTTATCTTAATAGCCCTCTATTGTATAATATCAGGGGTCGAGGTGGCGCCCTTAGAGCGGAAATTAACGCAGTTTGCCCCTGGCTCGCTTTTTCGTGATGCTACTCTTTTTAGCGTGCGCCCGCGGAACGGCCCAGTCGGGGGCGATAAAGACGCCAATGGACGTGTAGATTTGCACGACAAAAAGACGAGTAAATGAAATGCAACGCCAAAGGTGCGAGAAGCGAATGAGGACACGACCGCGACATATCCGTTAGAGTGCTCATTTTCACATAGTTCCGACGTTATGAGTTTGTTCGTTCACAATACGTGTTTAGATGTTACTCAAGGAAAAATAGATCGCCTGAGAAGGAATGGTAAGTATTAAGTTTGAAAAGTCAAATATATATTTTGATTTCAATTGGCTTGTATATTAATACTCTTTAACAATATTCTAAAAATAAATTATATTGTTATAAACAATTTTAATGAGACAATGAAGCAGACATCTTGGCAACCAATAATTGTAAAGGTTAAATTAGATATGCTGATTCGAAATTTGTAAACCGTTTTTCTCTATCACACACCGTTTAAAAAATATGATATAAATTCAAAATTACATATATGAAAAATTCTCAGAGAATAAAAAGGTGTTCAGATTAATTATCCGCATGAAAATAAATCTGCATTAGAAATTTATACACATATTGCCAGGTGTTTTGTAAGTTCATAATTGAATAGCAATATGCCAACTATGTTGAAAAAAATAAGTTATCCTACCTTTAGGTCAGCATCATATCGCTTGATATCATCGCGCTGAATCGTGGCAGACACGGCATGCGTCGGCGATCGCGTCGCATTCAATTTGATGCGCTGATTGCGAAACACAATGAAGACGATCGCACCAACGAGCAGCAGGATGACGACGGTGAGCACGCCGATGACGAAGCCGATGTACGGCTTGCCCTCCTCCTCCTCTTCGTCGCCACTTCCGGCCGCATCCGCCGCGCTTCCGGCCGGCTGTCGATTAAAGTGCGTCTTCGTCGATATTGTTTTCACCTCGTCGCGCTGCAGCGGAAACTCGCGACCCTGATCTTGATCGTCGTCCTTGTACGGCGTGTGCTCGCCCACGTAATTGTGGTCGGGCGGATTGTACTCCGACTCCGGTATCGTATCCTCCTCGCCGGTCGTGTAATTTCCGCTCACGACCACTGCGAACACAGCGCGAGCGCAAAAGCAAATTGTGCAGTGCATGGCGACAAACTCGACAATTTCCGCCGAAATCGCGGCATCTCCTTATTACACACCCCTGACTTTTTCGTTCGCAACATACTATAATCACACAACGAAGCCATTATCGAATTTTGCAAAGTTTTAGAGCCAATTCAGGCTAGGTCTAAACGTGACTCTTGCAATAGGACGTTGTAGAACGCTACAGAACGTTGTAGAACGTTTAACTTGCAACCGGAAAATCGATGGTCTATTAAGAATAGTGGCCTCTCAATGCTTCGGACAGATTTGATTTATTTGATGGAGATTAATGCGAGCGTAACGATTTACCATTTTCGGTTGCAGCCGTGCAAACAACCGGCAAACATGGAGATCTGGAAGTTATTCGTGGCTCGCCAAAGTGGTTGTGCATGCCGGTGATTTGGCACAGGGGGGCACGAATGCATTCGAGCATAATAACAAAGCCGTCCGTCGTACTGACCACGTATTTTCCTAATTTCTACACCGGCAGCCAGGTTTCATCAAGTGTAAGAAACAATCATTTACCTAGCTTGAATTTACTTAGATTTTTACTACCAAATTTACTTTTCTGGGCCTTATTTAGGAAGATTTAAGTTTGGGACATTAATTTTTGGAAGTAGATGATTTTATACCTACTTTACTTCATTATTTTATGTTTTACCCTTTAGCCTTTTTGCAATTTGATGATGTCATTGTGTAAACTTACACAATTTCATGTAGTCTACAAACGTTCACCGCCAAGATTATACATCGAGTGGGACAGAACATCGCCAGGACAGTATATCAACCACTTTAGAACTTTATAGAAATAAATTTTGAATATCTTTAATCCGAAACAAATTAATGAATTTAAAAAGACAACTTTTATACAAATTATTTTAAACTTTATTGTGTATTAAATATAAGTCAAAATAAAATGTCCACAATGACTAATTTTATTGATATTGTCAAAGTAAATTTGAAACTCTTTGAAAGCCGTACATTAATTCTTCTCGTCTGTAACTCGTCAACTATTCTTTAACTCATTTTTTATGAAATGTGCGTCGATGAACTGTCTGGCCATTTACTGCCCTAGTCGATGAAATGCCTATGGGGATGAAAAGTTTTATATCCATATTTCATATACTATGTACGGCGCCGAGCTTGCTACCACAGCATCATAATTAGGCGGCGAATCGGCGCCGCTCGAGTGCAAAGGGTAAATATTGAAAAATAGATTGTACTACATTTTGCACTTAGGAAAATCAAAATGAACATTAATTAGATTTTGAAATTTTGTATTCCCCTCTAACTATTATACTTGAATTAAACATTTTTGTATTGAAAAAGTTTAATTGGTTGAAAAAATAGAAAATCGCTCCAAAATTAATTTTCCTTTGTCATACCTGAATCAAAGGAGACTTCACTAAGGAGAATCCAACGTGACGCAAAGTACAGTTGTAATTTGATGAATTTCCCAATTCTGTGGTGCAGCTTTATAGTGACATTTCGAGCATGTTCTAATACCAAATCAGGCATGTATGAGAAGTGTACAGGCTCTCCATGGTAGACATTACCTCCAATACTAAGAAAGATTTTGGCATGTGAAAATACCTGAAATGAGACGAAATTAAACTCATTGTGCTCCAAAAGCTAACTATAGGTATTTAAAATATCAATGTGAATGTCACATGCACAATTTCGAAATTCGAGTGTATTTTATTATTGAAAAAAATAATATAAATGTCCCGAAACGAAGAAAATTACATTGTATCGCCAGAGATTTGTTACTCTTTCGTGTCTTTTGTGTGCGTTCGGTGTACCATACACAATTTGATACTTTTCGGCCTTTTTTTCGGGCGTCGCGAAACGCTTGGCATGTTTATGGCCAAGCCTCTAGTCCTACAACCTGATACAATACGGCCGCCCTCTTTGCACCGCACCACCGCATCGTCGACTTTTTGCCTTTCCATCCCATATCTTTGGCTTATATAGTTTTCTCCGGCGGAGGCCACACGGCGGTGAAACGGCCGCACATTACCTCCAGTGTGCGGGGGGTGATATAATATAAGAGGAAGTAGTCACACGATAAGAATGTACTCATCGCCAAAAGGTGGGTACGGCGAGCACACGGTGAATGGCATCGTCGATGTCGTCGCGTCGGTCGGTATACACATGTGGTCATGGATGAAAATCGAAATAAATAGAGATAAATGTAATACCTGCACATCTTTGGTGAATAGATTGTTCGTGTGTAGGTGTGCGGCGCTGAAATTTCGTACTTTATCGAATTCGAAAACTAATTCCAAAGGATGTCCTGCCCAGCCGGCCGTGTCGTTGCGCCATCCAACCCATTCGTACGCTAGAAAATTGAAAATTTTCAACGTTTCACCGCAGGAAATTCCTTTATGTATCGGCACATAACATAAAATTGTAACTCCTCCTCCATTCTCCACCCCTGCCATCGGTAGAACATGTCGCATACGAGAAAAAAAAACGATGTGAGCAGGAATGGCATAAAATGTTGCAACAAAAGTACTTTACGCAGAAAAAATGAAGCATGCCGGAAGGTTATGGCAATCGAACTTGTTCCATATTGCATTGAAAGTATGCGGCAATGTCATTGTAAAAAAATGTGGAAATGGGAAGTACATATAGATAGGAAATATTTAATCAAATTTTACACTTTTTTCATTGCTTGTAGCAGGTAAATACGGATCAGAAATTCATTGAAGTATAGGGATATTTTTATTTACAATAATACCTAAAATTTACGTGAAATTGCTTCCAATGGAAAATTTTTCAAGGTCCATTGATTTGAGTGACTTAGTAAGTGAACTTATTAAGTAACTTATTTAAGTGAAATCATAGAACTGTGTCGCCTCCCTAGAATTTTGGTTTTTTGTCGATTTTGATACAACACATTCTAAGTTTTTTTTTTTGTTAAAAAAGGCAACATATGATTCAGAGAAACCCAATTAATGCTGGATTATTTTTTATATTCCTATAATTAATATTAAAAATATATTTTAAAATAGTTAAGATATTTCAATAGAACAAAGAAATATGTTGGCAAATAATTCTGTAAAATTTCAATTAACTAGTTAATTCACGAATTTGTAAAGTAAATTTCATGAATTCTAATTAAATTTCGTATAGAACGGGTATTTTAATAGACTTCTGGTAAACTAGGTTTCGCAATTTTCTGAAAATAGCAACGTGTGCATAATATAAAACATACATTAGCCATTAACTACAATGTGCTAAAATTATTTACGCTCGGAAAGAGCGTTTCTGTTGGTGTCAACAAATAAACCAGTCCCCATCCGTCGCCATATGAAAAGCGTTAACAAATAGTGGTTGCGTGTAAACGTTAGCAGCTGACTGACGGCGGTAAACGCGAACGAAAAGCTTTGTCATTCCATTTGGTCGGCGATGATGGTGGCGGTGCCGGTGCTGGTGGCGACTGGGCTGCTACGGACTGGCAAAATCGACGTACGTTGTATATTTCTTGCTGATTCCGCCATTACGAGTTTCTCACTCATGCTTACTGGGGCTAGCACCACCGGGACCTAGCCGAGGAAGTGTGTTGGCGATACGGCGGTTAATAGTGTGCGTCGGGGAGTAACATATTGACAAATGAAATTGAGTGCTGTTGTTTGCCGTTCAAGTTGTTAACGCCAGGGCCGCTGGATGTATGTGTGATCTGCACGTTTCTGCAGCTTGCCTTGGTTCTCGCTGGGGTAGTGCTTGTGCCGCGCAAGTGTCTGTCCTGGCGCGGATGCGGGCGAATTGCACGAAGCCGAAACGATTCATGGGTCTTTAACTACGTTTAAGCAACACGCTCGTTTACCGCCACGATGGATTTGTTTTGGCAGCGACGGCGACGTATTTTCGACGAGCCAAAATGTTTATTTGGCCCAGAAACACCCTGCCACATAAGGCTGCCGCGTTCCCCAGCCGCCGCCGGTGTTTGGCAAGCACCATAATGAAAATTTCATCTTCGCACACGATTCCAAAGCATCCCCTAAACAATTCTCCTTTTTTCATATTTGTCCGCATTTATTGAAATCTTCACGGAGGTGAGGAGAAAGAGGATAGGGGTTGAATATGTTGTGATCCATACAGGTGTCATGCAAATATTATTTCTTTTCATTTTTTTGATATTACATTGTAAAGTAATTGTCTTAGTTATAAAATGTACCTATGTAATATGACAGAATTTATCTGAAGAAATTCGTCCTTTACAATATTACGAAGTCATAAATTTTATTGTTAACATTCTTCTCTTAATACTGATATTTTAGAAACAGCATATTTAAATTAATTTTCATATTATAATATCGCCCGAATGAATAATATTAAAATGGTGCAGGCACCGGGGCAATTAAAAAAATTCAAAAACAACTTCGAATTCCCTGCTTATAGTTGGTATAAATTAATCCTTTGAAAGATACGCAATTTTCATTGTCATTTCAGGAATAATCCTGAAATTCACAGATGCATTTCTTAAAATCTTCACAGAGATGAAGAGTGGTCATGCAAATATTATTCCCTTTAATTTTTTGCTATTAGCTTTGTATAAGACTTACCTTAGTTTTGAAATGTATTTAATATCAAGAAAATTATATGATGAAATTCTTCATTTACAATATTATGAAGTCATGAATTTTATTGTTTAGGGGGGAATGCTGACATATAAGAAGCTGCTCATTTGGATTCTATTTGAAAGTAATAAAAATGCCAGAGTGATTGAAATTGAAAATGCTGGAGCCGCCGGAGTTATTTCAACAAATCTATAATTACCCATTAGTGAGTTAGTGGGGGGGGGCCGACGATATGTGGTCCACATCGGTGTCACACAGATAATATTCTGACTCATTTTTCAATATTACTTTTCTTTAGGAGGACCGGGTCCAACCGGTACCACGTAGCGGCAAAATGCGGAACTAAAACGTGAAAATCAAACTTTGTTCGAAAATACTTTCTAATCTCCATGTTATAGAATGCCTATTCTTACATTGATCAATTTCTTATTAAATATAATTTGTTTTGATATGCACATTTACGCCTAAATGTTAGGTAATTATAGAGATATTTATCATGTAAAAAAACGTCTTTTCCGAGAAATGTCGAGTTTTAGGTTTTTCATTTTTTTCATATTTCCCATATTGCTATGATTATAAATAATGTACCAATCGATTCTGATTCCTTCTTCAAACTCCTGGAACAATTTTTAATTTGATTACTTAGAACCGATATTATGACTCATGAAAGTTGTCAGTGAAATCGTCGACGATATTAGAATCACATGCAGATGTTGAAACATGAAGATTAGAACATATTTTAGAACAAAGTTTGAATTTCACGTTTTAGTTTCGCATTTTGCCGCTATGTGGTACCGGTCGGACCCGGTCCTCATAAGTCATTTCTTTGATTTTAAATGTTGTTAAAATTAACGAAAATTATATGGAGAAGTTTTTCAGATATAATATTATGAACTTATAAATTTTATATTAAGAGAGGAATGCTGATACATTCACAGTATATTTCGATATTAATTTATAGGTTTAAAATGCCTGAATTCTTGAAATTGAAAATGGTGGAGGCGCCGGGACAATGCAACCACACCAAAATGTTTCATATA